>JASAOO010003530.1:0-96201 GCA_030849075.1 Zelonia costaricensis
GAAAAGGACGTACGAGGGGGAGGAGGAGGGGGGGCTGTGGAGAGAGGCGTATTGTGGGTGAGTCTGGCGATGACGTGCGCCTCCTGTGGAGGGGGGGATAGTCGTGTGTATGTTCGATGTCGCGTTCCTCAGGCAGTGTCGCCGGGCCCGTGTAGCGAGGGAGGGAGGGAGGGAGGGAGGGGGGCGGCGGCGGCGGTATGGGCAAACAAGAAGAGGTGACAGCCGGCGGGGAGAGCGCGCCAGGCACGAGACGTCAAGGTGGTAAGCAAAGAAACGAGAAAGAAAAACAGGAAAGTCGCGTTGGGGGGGGAGCGGGAGAACGCGCACGCACAGGTACACACAGGTACACACAAACACACAACGTTTAGCTGCGCGTTCAGCTCGGCTTAGGTGCGCGGTGACCGTAGGTGGGGGAGAGGGTGACTGAGGGAGGCACGAGGCGAGGGGAGAGGGGGGGTAGGGAGGTGATTGACAGTCGGTTGCTGGAGTTTCACGTGACGTAGCGGGGGAGCTGGCGGTGGAGGACCAGAAAGGAGATGCTGTGTGTGTGCGTATGTGTGTGTACAGAAGTGTGTAGGTGTGTTTTAATATGAGTTAGAGCAGACATTAGGAAGACGTAGGAGACGAGAGCAGTGGACGGCGGATGCGTGGACATGAAAGCCCGCGCACACACACACACGCGTGCGTCGAGAAGGGCGGCGGGATGCAAGGAGGCGGGGCTTCGCTCAGGGTGCACCTGTCGGCGTGCGGCTCAATAGCGATGGCAGCGAGCGAACTCTCCAGCACCGATATGTAGACCGATCAAGGTAGCGACTAGGCTCCACTCTGTTGCTTGTGACGGCTCCGAGAACGCCTACCCGGGTAACCAACGAGGCCGTCGAGCTCCCTCATCGCATCTCACCCTCCGCTGGCCCTAAAGTGAAGTCCGCTGCTCCCACTCTCTGCGTTCTTCTTTCGTTTTCCTCAAGACTCGATGGCGAACTCGTTCGGAGTCTGGTCTCGTTAGAATATACGGAGCTGCGACAACAGAAATGTCGAAGCTAGAGTGCTCCATGTATAAGCCTCTCACAAGGTCCAAGCACACACGCACACAGACACACACACACACAAGTAGAGAGAGGCACGCACGCACCAAGACGAGCAGACGCCGAGGTAAGCACGCGGCTCGGCAAGGGTAGCGGCGAGCGGTGCTGCGTGCATAGGGCCAGCACTCTGGCGAGGCGCACCGACAGGCGTGTTCGACGTGCGTGTGCGTGTGTCTGTATGTGTATGTGTGTGTGTGTGTGTTTGTACAAGCCTGTGTGTGTGTGTTATGGGTTTTCGTTTCTTTTGAGGGATCCCTCGCCCGGGTTACCCACGCCTATTCTCTTTTTCCTCCCCCCCCCCCCTCTTTGCGCTCTCAAGACTGCCCTCTTGTTGCGTCTGCAAGTTCGTCAGGCCACTGCAGAGTCGAGTTGCTGCGCGTGGGGCGCTGGGGCACCCGCCGTTCATCACCGCACGCCGTGAAGCGTGAAAGAGCACGACGCATCGCCCACACAGGGGCGACAAGAGGGTTGGGCACGCAGACCCGAGTGAAGTCAAGGAAGAAGGGCAGGAGGAAGGGAACAGGTGGAGCGCACGTCATCACGCTAGTCTTCCCGTGCTAGGCAGGGGAGTGGGGGCGGACTGAAAAAGGGCAGGCCCACACCCTGTTGTGGAAGGCCTGCCTCACGGAGAACGGGAGAAGAAGGGGAAGGGAAGGGAGGGCGGTGAAGCAACTCACACCGCACCGACACGACGGAGAAAAAGGGGAAAAATGAAAGGACCTTTCCATCCAGCACCGTGCAGAGTGCCGTCAACATCGACAAGAAAGCAACGAGGAGAGGGATTAGTGAGAGAGAGAGAGACAAGGAGAGCGCGATAGACAACCCACGGTAAGCAACCGAGGCAGCCCTGCAGCCATCACGCGTCTCTCTCTCTCGCGTTGGGATTGCGCTAGCCGCCTTCCATCCCCCGTCGCTTTAACGGCTGTCAAATCGTTCCATTTCTTCTTATCCTTCTCTCCCTTTTGCTTTTTTTCCTTCCTCGCATGAGCAGCGATCGCTGCGCCAGGAGTGTGCAACGGAAAACAGAGAGGAACACCTTCTCCCCTCCCCATCCCTTCTTCGCCTTGCACACCCGCGTGTGACGTTCGTTTTCTCCTTCGCGGCTGCGGTGCACGGGACGGGCTCCACACGGCAACACGCCTTCGCCTTCTTCGCGAAACGGAAAAAAAGAAAGGAGCAACAGTTTCTCCCGAGTGTGAAGGGCGATCGTGCGTGAGTTTGTGTGTGTGTGTGTGTATTTTGTGTTCTCTTTTTTTTGTTTCCTGTTGTTGTTGTTTTTTTGTGTTTCTCTTGGGTTTTTGGGTCGCCGCGTCCACTGCACGCATCCCCTTTGCCGCACCTGACGCGACGGCACCTCCTCCCCCCCCTTCCTCTCCCCTCCCCTTCTTCAGCATCGA
This sequence comes from Zelonia costaricensis, assembly GCA_030849075.1. Classification (NCBI taxonomy): domain Eukaryota; phylum Euglenozoa; class Kinetoplastea; order Trypanosomatida; family Trypanosomatidae; genus Zelonia; species Zelonia costaricensis. Next base: position 2,483 of record JASAOO010003530.1, read on the forward strand.
GCCAGTGGTGTTGCCCCGTGTGTTGGACGCCCGTCTCCCCTCGTCTTGCCACCGCGGTCCACCTCGTGCAGCGCATCAGCGCCCACACCCAAAACACAATCAAAGCAAGGGGCCGCTGGAAAGTAAGGAGGGGGAACAAAGCACTCAAACCAAGCACACGCACGAGAAGAGAGGAAAAGGGGGGAGCGGACCCTCCGATGCCACAATATGCACTCATCACACGCGCCCGTGTATGGGTGTGTGGAAGAGTGGGTGTGGGTATACCCGCCCGCACACGCCCTTACGTGTTTACTCTCTGTTTTTTTTTTGTGCGTGCGTATGGCGAAGTCTTGAAAGCACCGACACACGCACACACGCACAGGCAGACACGAATTCACAGGGCGCGACACACACGCACATACGCGCACGTACAATAGGGCGACAAGACCAGCGCCGTGAACGGGGCCGCGACGAGAAGCCAAGGCGAGGGCTGAAAGAGAAGAGGCTGAGCACTCCGCTCGTCGCGTGCGTCATTGTGGAGCAAGAACGGGGCCGGACCCCGGAGACAGGGGTGGCGAGGCGGAGGGGCACGGGGGCGCGGCCCAGGCACGACGAGGGGAACCCGGGATTCAAGGTGAGCCGTGACAGCGGCCGCGGCAGGCAGAAACAGACTAGCCAGCGAGAAGAAAAAAGCAACGAGAAAGGCGGAGTGGCCGAGGCAAGATGGAGAACACTAGAAGAACTGATGGAGGAGGAAAGGGGGGGGGGCTTTGCCAATACGCTGGAACGCGCGACATGAGAGGCCGAACAGGAAGATAAAGAGGGGAAAGAGAGTAAGCGTGTTGTGTTTGCGTCCTGCTTCTTGTCAAAGGGGGGAAGGAGGTTGAAGGGCCGGACGCGTCCGTGCACGGACACAGATGACACGCGCGAGGCCCGCCGTGTGCGACTGCGTAAGGTCGAGTTGGCGCACCCTTCGCAGCGACAGCAGCAGCGGCGGCGGCTCTAGTGCTTCACGGTGGACTTCAGCCTCCACATGTTCCCACCCACCATGTCCGCCGTCCCGTTGATCGAGAAGACGCGCAGCGCACGGTCGCCCTCATCGGGAAAGATGCGAGACGAGAACGTGGCCTCGCCATCGTTCACGAACACCTCGATGGAAGAGCGGTCGATGAAGACATGCAGCTGCAGCAGCACACTCACCGGCATCTCACACGAGCGGTAGCCGCTCAGCATGTGGTGCGGGTAGTGCCGGTTTAGCACGAGGCGGTTCGACTGGGTGTCGACGTACAGCTCGGCCCCGCTGCCGAGCCACAGCCCGTACTTCTCCGCCGTACTCGACTCCGTGTTGAAGGCGATGTCGATCTCGTACGCGTCGCAGTCCTCCAGGATGCGGGCATCGCTGTTGTCCTCCACCACGACGCTTGGCACGGGCGTCACCTCCGAGGCGCGCAGGCCAGCGAGCTCGCGCGGCGGCAGCATGCGCATCTGCCCGGTGGCCTCCACGTAGTGCAGCTCACGCGGCAGCGTCAGGCACCCACTCCAGCCATGCTCCTTCGTCGGCATCGGACTCTCCCACATGTTGCACCACGCAACGACGAGGCGCCGCTGCCCGTCGGCGGCGAGAAACGTCTGCGCCGCGTAGAAGTCGTGGCCGCGGTCCAGCTCACGGAACTCCCGCTGCACCGTCCACGGCGTTCCCGGCAGCCACTGCCCCACCACGTAACCGTTCTGGAAGCGGTTGCGGTAGTCGTAGTCCGACGCCTTCTTGCCCTGTGGGCAGAAGAGGAGCACCTTCACATCCTCGCGGTTGCCGATCGTGAAGTAGTCGGGGCACTCCCACATGAACACGTTCTTGTCGTCCGTCACACCGAGCACCTGGCACTGCGTGTTGTCCCACTTCAGAAGGTCGTCGGAGGAGAAGAGGAGGAGCTGGCCGAGGTCCTTGGCCACATCACGCGCGCCACACACCATCCACCAGCGGTTGTCCTGCCGCCACACCTTCGGGTCGCGGAAGTGCACGTAGCCGGACGGCGGACGCACCACCGCGCCGAGCTTCTCGAAGTTGACGCCGTCGCTGCTCACGGCGACGCACTGCTGCTCGTAGATCGCGTCTGGGTTGTTGGCGGTCGGCGCGTCCAGCACGAAGTGGCCCGTGTAGAAGATGTACAGCTTGCCCTCGTGTCCGACCGCCGTGCCGGAGAAGCAGCCGTCGCGGTCGCACGCGTCGCCCGGGGCGAGGGCGGTCTTCTCGTGCTGCCAGTGGACGAGGTCCTTGCTCGTCATGTGGCCCCAGTGCATCGGGCCCCACTCCGCGCTGTACGGGTGGTACTGGTAGAAGGCGTGGTAGGCTCCCTCGAAGTGAATCAGCCCGGTCGGGTCGTTCATCCAGCCCGTGTACGGAGCGAGGTGGTACTCCGGGTACCATGTCTTGTCCGTCGCCGTGGCCCACCGCGCGGCGGCCGCGGCATCGGCGGCGGCGAGGCGCTCGGCGTGGGACTCGGCCGGCTCGTAGCCCGGCGCCCGGTGGCTGGAGGAGTTGCTCATGTCGACCAGTGTCAGCCGGTCACTCGGGGTCTTCTTGTAGTTGAACTGAAGGCAAACCGCTGACGGGATGAAGGCACCGGCGATGCGCGAGGTCGCACGCATGCGCGGCAGGCCGTCACACGAGACACGAAGGAGTCCCGCGTCACGTAGCGCACGAAGGGGGGGAGAGGGGTGGTGTGGCGTGTTGCAGGCCACAGCACGAAAGCAGAAAGGGGAGGGAGAGCCGAGCGGGCGGCGAAGAGGGATGAGGCCACGTGCACACGTTCACCGGCGCGCAGAGTCGGGAGACGTGACAGAAGATAAAAGGGGGGTGGACCGGAAGCGATGGGGTGGGCAAGCGGCGGAAGCGAGTCGGGGGGCGAAAATTAAAGAAGAAGAGAAACACAAGGAGCGACGATCGAATCGTGGACGAGGGGGCGGGCCACGACTAAGCCGGGCAGGACAGAGCGTCGGCTGCAGGCTACCTGAACGTGACCGTGAACGAGGAGGCGTGGGGGAGAGTAAGAGGGTGGGGGGAGGGCAGGAGTACCAACGAGGCAGCGATGACAACACGGGGGGAGCTGAGCACTGGAGATAATAAGGGGCGGGAGGGGAATAGATCGGCAGAAGCGTGTATAGGAGGGCGGCTGCGTGGGTATAGGAAACGAAAAAAGGCGGAACGCAGTGCACCACGGCCGCGCGCGCTTCCTTGATGGGAGGAAGGGGGGTTGATGGGTAGGCAGGAGGTGTGCCGCGCACGTACGCCGATTTCCTTCGATCGAGCTGGTGCAGGAGAGGCGCGTAGAGGAGGCGAGTGAGGGGGTGGGGATGCGCTACTTGTGTGTGAACTGGAGAAGGGCGGGGGAAGGGGAGGGGGGCCTGCCACGAGTGACTCAGTTTTTTTTCTTTTGTACTTGGCGTGTAGCTTCTTTTGGCGTGCTTGCGTCGGGGTTGGTGTGGGGGAGTGTGTGGCGTGAGACGAGCTGCCTCGGCGTTGTTGTTGTTGTTTTGTCAGTGTGCGTGTGTGTGTGTGTGTGTGTGTGTGTGTGAGAGCCGTGAGAGGCGAGAGTGGAGGAAGGGCGTCGACATTCGTTGTGGCTGCATGCGAGAGGATCTTCAGCAGATGCTACGCACACACACGTACACACAGGCGCACGTGTGAGCTGTGTGCAGCGGAGATTGTGACCATGACCGGCTTCCTTCAAGGTTTACGATAAGGGAAGGCGCCGATGATCTTATTCCTCTCCACTTCGCACCGCTTCATCTCCAAGCTCGGTCTCCGTGATGTGCCTGTTTGTGTGGCCGGTCGTCCAGAGCACGTGGTCTGCACCTGCCCCTCACGACTGTTGACTTTAACATCTCTGCTACTGTGACGAACCGATGTGCGGGACAGCTTTCATGAAGACGCAGGGGTGAGGGCGGTGGGGAAGGAGGGGAACGTACTCAACCGCACGAACACACAGGCACAGAGACACACACGTGGTTGATGTGATGACAGTCTGCGGACGCGCCACGGACAGCTACAGCTCAGCAGTTGATCACGGCACCACTGCGCTCGTCCTCTCTTCGTGCACCGCGTGCGGGAAACCTCAGCCACCTCAGCGCACCCCACCCCCGCCCCGCCCCACACACTCCTGCGACCGCGGCGACCGTGGTTCACCGGCTGCGTGCCTGCGGCAGCGGCGGCAGTGGCATCTCCGCGAAGTACGGCGCCACGTTCGGGAAGTTGCGCGTCTGGAAGGCGAACGCCTTGTAGCTCTCCCCCATCTCCTCCTTGTCCATGAGTCGGCGGTAGTTCTGCAGCACCTTCATGGCGCTCTTCGTCTCCTCGTCCTTGATGACGTGGGCGAGTCGGATGTCGATGCCGTTCTCCAGCAGGAAGTCGTGCTGCGTCATCACCGGGAACCACTTCAAGTGCCGCCGCGCCACCTCGAGCCGCTCCAGCGCCCACCGCAGCTGGCGGAAGCTCACCCAGCACGAAAGGTCGACTTCGCCAGGGGAGAGCAGCGGGTCCACGAAGCGGTGGCCGCGGATGCCGCGCAGGGTGCTGTGCATGTGCTCGTCCTTGCCGTAGTCGATAAGGAGGCAGGCCGCCTTCTGGCAGTCCATCATCTTCTTCATGAGCGACTCCATCGTCTGCATGCCGACCGTGTTCACCTCGTAGCAGTCGCCGTTCACGCCCTTCGTGCGGATCTCGTCGGGGATGAGGTACGCCGACATCGAGCCCGACGGGGCGTGCACGAGCCGGAAGTGCGCCTCCGTGCCGGGGTCGGTGTCTACATCCACGCACGTCTCCACCCACCCGCGCTCCGTGAAGCGAAACTGCGCGACCGGCAGGGCGTCAAAGTACTCGTTCGCAATGAAGATGGTCGGCTCGAGCGAGAAGGGCAGCGACTCGAGGTCCATCCACCACTTGATCTTGCCCTGCGCCGTCTGGAACTCGGCCAGCGCCTGCTTCTGCTCCTCGCGCCGCGCCGCGCCGACCTCGACGAGGTGCACCTGCAGGAAGTGCAGCAGGTGCGGGTTCGAGTACTGGATCTGCTTCAGCATGGTCTTCATCAGCGTGCCGCGGCCCGGGCCGAGCTCCACGAGGTGCACCACGCGCGGCGTGCCCATCTTCTGCCACGCGTCCATGACCCACGCGGCGAGCACGTCGCCGAAGAACGGGATCTCCGCCGCGGTGATGAAGTCTGCCTTTTCGCTACCAATGACGTGCTTCTTGGTGGCGTAGTAGCCGTGCTGGGGGTGGGTCAGGCAGTCCTTGATGAACTGCGACATCGGGTAGTAGCCCTGTGCCGTGATCTTGTTCACCAACTCCGTGCAGAGCGGCGTTTTGAATTCCTTCTTGTTCGCCGAGTTCACCGTGGCACGGTCTGGCGTGGACATGTCGCTGGCGTGCAGGTTCATGGCGAGGCGCACGGGGGTGCAGCGCAGGAGGCCGCCGGCGCGCTGCAGCGGCACGCCACCACGCAAGGACATCCCTGTGGCTGCGAGCGTCGACGCGGCAGCGGTGGCGGTGGAAGAGGAGGACGGGCCGATAGAGGGGGAAGCCGCTACGGCAGACACGATGCGCCGCGCTGCGCTGACCCGCATCTCCTCTATGGGTGTGTGTGTGTGTGTGTGTGTGGTGTGTGTAGATCGATCTGCCTCTGCGTGCCTGTCCGACCAAAGGACTGGCCTTCTGCTGTCAGCGCGGCAACGGCAAGAGACGGGGGCGGGGGGAGGGCAGGGCGTCGAGAGAGAGGATACGCGGAGGGGTGCGCACGTGCTGGCGCGTGGCCTCTTCGACGTGGAAGGGAAACGTGCGCTGAACTGTGCGAGGGGGTGTAGAGGCAGCAGCGCGCAAACGCAAAGCGCACAAGATGCAGAAGAATGGCGAAAGGGGTGCAGTGACAGCATGACGGGGGACGCTCAGCCGGCGATGGCGGGTAGGCACGCACCGGTGCACCGACGCCGTGCCCCGAGGGAAGTAGCCGCTCGCCACACAACACGACACGCAACGCCGAGGGCAGCGGAGTCCTCGCCGTGCATCGAGCAACCCACGCTGCGCCGTAACTCTCTTGTTCCTCTTTCAAGGCGGCCTGTTCAACCATTTGCTTGTCTGGTTGTTTGGTTGTTTTCCGGTTGTCCGCACGGGTGCACAATGTGTGCGCCTGCCTACCTCCTTGATTGGGGGAGTCCGTTGTGTACGGCTGCAACAGGGTACATCGGATGCACGACCCCTGTCCATGACGGGCGCGCAGCACCTCCCTCTGACGCCCCCCCCGCCCCTCGTACTACGTACTAGAGGGGAACGACATCCTCCACATCGCCGTCGGTGTCGCCGTAGCGCCGCGGCGGCGGCCGGTGCAACTCGGCGAGAAACACCGGCGCCGCTGCTGACGCTGAAGTCGCCTGCGGCGCGGGTGCGCGCCGCAGCCCCTCGTCTGCACCGCTGACGGGGCTGGCCACGGCGGGCGAATGCAGAAGTGGGCCCGGCAGGAGCGCGACCTCCTCCGCCGGCTCCGTCGCCGTGCCGTGGCGCAACCACTCCGCAGGGGGCGAGGCAGGCGCCGAGCCAGACGTGGTGGAGGCGATGGCGGAAAGGGCGGCCCGCTCTGCTCCGCGCCCGTCCGCGGTGCCGCCCCGACCGGGCGACACCTTCACCTCTTCCCCCTCCTCGTCCACGTCGAACGTGGGACTCCCCGGGGTGCAGCGCGTGGTGAGCGGGGACGCCGCGGACGCCGACAGGCACACGCGAAGCGGCACCACATCCTCCACTTCGGAGGAGCTCGACCGTTTGCGCCCCGCCCCCGCCGTTGTGTAGGTGTGAGAGGACGGGGTCGCCGAGGCGGATGGCGGGGACTCGTCGAAGGAGTGCAGCGCCGCAACCCCACCTCGAGGTGCCGACCCCGGCTCGTCCACATCAGCACGCACACCACCGGGCGGTGCCGTTGGGGTGCCGGTCACGGCATTGCCAGAGACGCCGCCCCACCACGCCGTCGAGGCAGCGCCGTCGCGCCCAGCCCCCCCACGCGTGTGCCACATGCCCTCCCACTCCTCCTCCTCCTCGCCATCAGCGCGCCCTCCGAGAGCGCCGCTGGGGTCCACTTGAGACTCGCCCGACACGCGAAAGGCCATCGGCGTCGGCGGCATCGACGAGGCCGCCATCAGCGCGGTGCTTGGACTCTCGCTGTCGCTGACGGACTCCGCGTCGCCGGCGTCCCCGACGCAGGACGACGTGCGCCCGCGGACTCGGGCAACGGCGGCTGTGAGGCGGCCAGCGTCAGCGGCCCACACGGACGGCGCCGATGCCAGCGACGACGACGACGACGACGACGACGACGATGAGGCAGGAGAGGTGGAAAAGGAGGAGGTCGATGGCGCCGCGGAGTGCACAGAAGACGTGGGGGAGTCGCGTGCGGGGCTTCTCGGCCTGGCCACGGCGCCCAATCCCGAGAGCGAGGGCCCGGCGAAGGAGGAAGAGGGGCGCGCCGCCACCTTCTCTGTCGCGTGCGTCGGCGATGGGTCGAGCTGCTCGAGAGGCCGTGGCCGGCGTCGTTGCCGCTCCGCTGCCTCTCGCGGCGTCACCGCCAGCGGGTGCTCACCGACGACGGGCAGTCGCGCATCAGCCACGGCAGCAGCAGTTGCTGCAAGTGACGAGGACTGCTCCTGCCGCTCGCGATGGCCGCCGTGGTGTCGCCTGACGCGCCGATGCACGGCTTGCCCCGCCCCCTTCCCCTCCTCCTCTGCCACCGCCGCTCTCGAGCCGGGTGCGACAGCTTCCACCTCGGACGACGCGGTGAGGAGAAGCGGCGCTGCGCGCTGCAGCTGCTGGCCACCACGTGCCAGCCGCCAGAGCACCGCCGTGAGCATCGCGCTGACGTTCGAGGTGGCGTTGGCCATCGCGCGGCGGCTCTCGTGGCTGACGCGGCCGCCCCCACTGCCTGCGCCGTCGCCGTCTCCGTCCACCTCCTCGCGCGCGATGTCGCGCAGATGGGCGGCGGGGCACACGCACACGCAGTGCGGCCACCGGTACGCCCCGAGCCCACCCCCATCGCCCCCGCTCCCCGACAGCGCGGACGGCGGCGTGCACGGCGACGAGGAGGAGGCCGTCAGAGGCGTGTGCGGCCACGGTTCACGCAAGACGCCCTCGCCGCACACGAGGCACTTGGAGCCGAACAGGCAGGACAGCACGAGGGAGGCCGTGTAGCCGTGATCGCCGAAGTACAAGCGGGGATCCACACGGGCGAGCGTGTACGGCGCCACGTGCACCGTACACGGCCAGTCCTCCTCGGCCCACACCTGCGGCGCGTCGTCGAGCACCGCCACACTGCGCGGCTTCGGCAGGCGGTTCGCGACGTCCGACCACGCCGGTGCCCGCCACGCACAACGCGCCGCCGCCATGGCCGGTGCATCCACCACCGACCGCAGCACACGGCAGATCACCTTGTGGCACCGCGACAGCCGCTCCGCCGCGCTCGCACTTGTCGCCGGCGCGGATGTCGACACCAGAGCTCCGGTGTCGGCGTCGATGCCGCAGCGCCGCGCTGCGCGAGTGCCGGTTCCGTCGCCTGCGCTCTCGCTTTCGCAATCGGCACCGACCACGACGGGCCCCGCGGTGGCGGCGGCGGCGTCTTGTCCGCTGCCCGCGGTCTCCTCCTCGTCCTCGCTCATCCAGCGCAGCATCTCGTCCGCCGTCACCACGGTGCTGTGCCAGTCGGGGAAGAGAATCCCGTGGGGGTCGAGCACCTGCCGCAGGATCGCCTCCGTGCGGGGGCGGGTCGACTTCGTCACGAGCACCATGGGTATGTTCCACTGGCGCGCTGCGTGGTAGAGGAACTGCCGCACACCGGGCCGCACATAGACGACATCCGTCAAGACGCGGGACGGCGACGGCGGCCGCGATGGCGGTGAGGTCGACGGCGCAGTCGCGTGCAGACCCGCCCCCAACGCGTCTGTGGTCGATGCGGAGGCTGCTGTCACCCCCGTGGCCACATACCGCACCGCTCCGCACTCCTCGTAGTGCAGCGTCATGAGCCGCCGCCGCTGCGTCGCGGTGCGGCGCAGAAAGCGACGCAATAGCGGCTGAGGATGGGCAGTCGACGCCGTCGACGCCGCCGCCGCGGCAGCAGCAGCAGCAGTCGTGTCCCCCTCCGCGTCGGGCCTCTCGCCCTGGGTGAAGGGGTGCCCATCGTGCAACGCGGTGTCGCTGAGACCGGCTGACCGCCGCCGTGCGCCCCCAACTCCATCTCCGCTGCCGCGACGTGCGTGGCTCGACGAGCCGCGCGTCACCGCCCCCTGCGCGCAGACGCAGTCGTCGAAGAAGCTGGTGCCGCACACCGACGCGGCGAGTTCCGCTTCCGTCAAGCACGTCGCGTCGTTTGTGCCGAGGCGAAAGGGGGCTCGGTTGAACCGTGCCGAGGACGGGGCCGACGGCGCCGTGGCGACCCGGCAGAGCAGGCAGGGGTTGCGCGTGCGTCGCCTCACGCTGTCCTCAGCCCCGTCCTTGCCGTCCCCCGCAAGCCTTGCCGCCCCTTCCTCCTCTATTCCCGCTCCACTCGCAGCGTCCATGGCGTGACGCACGTGGAAGAGGTGCCGGTGCCGCTCCGCCGCAGTGCGTACCGTCACGGCGTTGTCGATCAGCGTGCGGTCCATGTCGACCAGCACCGCCTTCTCCTCCCGCAGGTGCCGCCACAGGGGGGCCACGTAGTGGGAGAAGCCCTCCACGGCGTACACGGTGCGCTGCACCACCTCATGGGCTGCGGCACGCGGGGGTGTCGACTGCCGCCGGCGACGAAGCTGCGACCGGCCCCGCGCGCCCTCCGCTCCTCCCCCGCCCTCTTCACCCTCGGCCTCCGCCTCCGTCCCTTCATCGTCCGTACCGCCACGGCCGCCCTCAGAGGCGAGGTCCGCCTCCCCAGTGACGCGCGATGGCACGAGCGTGACGGTCGCGATGGGGCGGCCATGCGCGCTGTCGACGAGGAGGCAGTCCAGCCGCTGCGACCGAGCCAGTCGAAACTCGCTCTTGAGCAGCTCGCACCTCCACTGCTGCTGGTCGTTCGCCGGCAGGGTCGGCCAGTGCCGGCGCGGCTCACGTGGCGCCCCGTCGCCGGGGTCGCTGTCCGGCGCCTCGGGGCGCACCACATCTCCCTGCAGCCACTGCACGGCACCGCTTGCGCCGAGGTGCTGGTGCGTGTCGAAGGCGAAGGGGTTGCGCCCGTCGCGCGACAGGGTGCCGGTGGGGACAGGGAACGTGCAGGCCTGCGCCGCCGCCATCCACGGGCGCACCGGCGTCAGCCACGTACTCGCTGGTGCTGACGTCGCCGCCGTGGTGCACAAGGGCAACTCCACCGCCGTGCCGCCGCTGCTGCTGCCACCACCCATGCCCGGCGCGTGCGCGGACGGTGCAGGAGCAGCTGCAGAAAAGGGCGAGGGGTAGCGCTGATGCAGCACATCGTGGTAGCCGGCGTGGGCGCGGCTCTCCCGCACTGCGCACACGACCAGCTCCGTGGCCTCGTGCAGGGCTTCCGCGAGCAGCTCCCGGCCGCGTGCGTTGACGGAGAGGGAGGGCGGCAGTTGCGGTGGGGTTGTCGTCGGCGAAGGCAGGATCGGTTCGGTGTCCTCTTCGACGCCGCTGGCACTGCTGCCGCTGTTGCTGCGGCACGAACTCGCCCCCGAGCTCGCCCCCGCGCCGCACACCGAAGCGTCGGCGTCGGCGTCGGCGCCCGGCGCCCCGTGCCGCGCTCGCCGCCGCCTCCGCTGCTCCTCTGCGTGCTGCCGCCGCTGCCGCTTGCGCTGACGCTGCGCAGCCGACCGCGTCGCCGCCGCCGCGCCCGTCGCCTCGTCCGTGAACTGGATGGTGCCGACACGGCACTGCAGGAGGCACAAGGGGAGCCGCACGCGAAACCCCCCGGCAGCCGCTCCAGATTCTCTGTGTGTGGTGGCGGGGGTGCTGTCGGTGGAGGGGCTCAACGCCCACCGTGGCGAGTGCCCCTGTGCGTTGGTGGGAGATGTCGTCACTGCTGGCCCGCCACTGACGGACAACGGGGGCACTGGCGCGCTGGAGGGGTCGCCCGCCACAGTCGGTGCGTAAGTGCGGCGCTCACCGTTATCCTTCTCGTCGTGTCGCTGCACGGAGGCCGCAAGATGGCTCTTGTCGCCTTCCTCGTTCCCGGTGGCAGCCTCGGCTGCCTCGGCTGTCCACCGCTGCGTCCAGGTGCGGTCGAGGTACGCGCTGCGGTCCTGCCCACGCAGACTCCAAAACTGCAGGCGGGCGTATAGCTCCGCGGCGAACGCCATGTCGCCTTCGGACGGCTCTACAACAGGTGAGGGTGGGGCGGAGCTGGCCGCGTGTGTGTCCGTGAAGCCAGTCGCGTCGGCCCGGTCGCTGCCTCCTTCCCCGCACCAAGTGGGCAGCGCGGCCGCATCGCGCTCTCCACGCCGACCCCCACCATGTGACCCCGGCGACGGCGGCAGTGCGCGACGAGGCGAGAGAGGGGACGGAGACGCCGATGCAGCTGCACCGCGACCGCCGCTGCCGCCGCGGGTGCGCCGCTCCTGCCCGCTACCCGGCGGCAGGAGCACCTGCTGCTCGAAGCAGGTCATGGGAACGTCGGCGCGCGGCCCGGCGCGCCACACCGCCGACGCTCCGCCCGCCTCCTCGTCGCGCCGTGTGGGCGCAGTGTCATCAACGGTCGCGGCGAACGGGACGGCAGTGGTCGCGGCTGCAGACCCGGCGGCGTCAGAGCCGGCAGCTCCGTCCTCGCACGTGCAGCTGCAGAAGGGTGAGTGCATGACGACGTACGTCTGTGTGTCCGCCTCACCAAACGCGTCCTCCTCCTCCTCCTCCGCACCTTCACCGGCCCCTGCAGGGCCGCCGTACAGATGTGCGCCGCCTCCGGGGGTGCTGTGGTCGCCGCGCGAAGACGCCGACGGCGTGCGTGAGGCGGCCGAGAAGGGCGGCCCCGTCGGACCGCCCCCCACCCGTGCGGCCCCTACTCCAGCCGCGCGCGCTCTGCCATGCGGGTCAGCCACGGCATCGGCATAGAGGGGCGGCGGTGGACTTGGTGGTCGGGCCGCACACGGCTGGGCATACAGAGACTTCGCGGGGGACGACAGTAGCGAGACGGAGCCGTGTCGAGCAGCCCACTGCGTTTGCGTGGACGGCGGCAGAGTCATGGCCGAGCACGGTGGCGCTGCACTGCCTGGCACCGCGCCGCATGAGGCGGGAGACAGGGTCGGTAGGGTGAGGGAGGTCATGGGGCGGGTACCTACGTGCGGGGTCTGCAAGGTCGGTGGCGCCGGTGGCACCCCCGCGTCCGCGTGACGTGGTGACGGCAGCATCGGCGGCGGAGGCGAGCTGGACGCCGGCGTTGACGTGCCGCTGTCTTCGCTGGCGTTGCGCCGCAGTCGGTGGGCATCCAGTGTCGTCAGCGCGCTGATGCTCCCTCCGCCCGCACCCCCGCCACGGCCTGGAATCAGCGGCGAGCGCGGCGCGCGGGGGGCATGCGGGTCGAGACGCTGTAAAGGCGCGAGGCTGCCACGGGAGCGGCGCGGTGCCGAGCCCCACGTTGGCGACGGCGTCGGGGGCGTCGGCGAGAGCACGTGCGAGGGGGCCGCATTCAGCACCGCGATGGCATCACGCCCGAGGGCACCGACTGTGCAGCCTCCCCGTCCAAGCTCGCTCTCCCTCTTCTTCGCCTTTGCCAGCACGTCACGTTGCCGCTGCCCCTCCTCGCCCACCTCCCGGGCGCTGCCGCACGAAGGGGTGGACAATGCAGAGTCGGACAATGCGCCATCGCACGATGCAGAGGCCGACAGCGACGAGCGTGAGTCGCCGTCCCCGGCCACCTCGCGCAGCAGGGCGTGCGTGTCGTAGCAGCGCACGAAGATAAACTTGTGATTGCCAAAGCAGAAGGCCGCGTGTGTGCAGGCTCCTACTGCGCGGCGCGCAATCACCACGTAGAAGAGACCCGAGAACTCGGCACAGCCGCTGCCGCGCGGCAGCTGCGGCGGCTGCGGTGGCGGCGCTGCCCCATCCGCGTGGTGTGGCCTCGTGCGTTGCTCATCGTCTTCACTGCGGACGTGCTGGGCGACGAGGACGCAGCGGGACATGACGGAGAAGGCGCAGTGCGTTGGGTCGAAGGTCATACACGCCTGCACAAACGACTGCAGCGGCAGTGGGACGGCGAGCGAGGCGTCGGACACAAGAGATGCCAAGACGTCCTCCCACATGGCCGAGCGCGGTGGCGCGTCCGGCACATTCCGTGGTTCTCTGCGCGAGGTGCCGCTGCGTGACGGCGGCGGTGCGGCGGCAGCTGGCTGCGCACCACCGCCCGTCACGTGCTCGCGGGCTTCACCGTGAGCGCTCCTCTCCACGCTGGGCAGCCCCGCGCTGTCCTCCTCGTCGATGACGCCCGTGCCATCGGGTGAGGGAATCGAGAGACCTTGTGCGGCAGCGGTGGGCGCGGCGGCAGTGCCCGCCTGCCGCGGCGACGGCGAGCTGCGGTGACGCTTCACGGGCCGCGGCGGCGACAGCGGCGGCAGCGAGTGCGTGTCGGTGCCCGTGTCCGCGGCGCCGCGGTGCGTCTCTGAGTGGGCAGCGGGAGGTGCGAGGCTGAGGGAGCGCTGCGCCGCTAAAGCCGCGGCACCCGCGGTGGACGGTGGGGCGGGCACGGATGTGATGCGCGCTCGCCGCAGCACGCGGCGCAGCAGCGCGAGGTCGGCGGCGACCTGCGCAGCGGCCTGTCGCAGCCGTGCGTACCGCAGCGGCCCAACCCCTTGCAGAGACGGGCGCTGGCCCCCGGTCGAAGAAGAGAAAAGCGGTGGTGGGGCCCCATCACCGCCCGCAGCACCGTCCGTGCGAGGAGGCGATGACGTGCGACGTGCCCCACGCCGCGCCGCACTCGTGCCCGTGCCGCGGCGCACGGCGGCAAGCACCGGCGTCAGCCAGCGGTACAGCACCAGGTCGTTGAAGCTGCCCTCGACCGTGACGGCCAGGAACTGCTGGAACAGCGCGTTGAGCACGAGCTGGCGGACGTGCTCGACGTGTCGCCCCGCGGTGTCCTCCGCCTCCTGCGCATCGAGCCACAGCAGCGGCAGCGCCACTTGCAGAACTCCCCGGCGGCGTCGGCGCTCGTCGCGGCGGGCGGCGGCCGAGAGGCGCTGGCGGCGTGCGGCGGTGTTGGGGTCAGTGCCCGCACCCTCACCAGCACCATCACCGCCACCGCCGCGACGTGCACGGCTTGCGCCTCGGCTACGCCGGCGGTGGGGCAGCAGTTCTTGCGTCACTTGCGCCGTTGACCGAGGAAGCGGCGGGAGGGGGTCGTGGGCACGGCGCACGCGCCTCGCCGCACTACCGGCATCCACGCCCGTCGGGGCGGACGCAGCAGCAGCAGCGCTCGCAGTTTCCACAGAGGCCCTCGCGACAGCCACGTCGGCCTGCGACCGGCTTCTAAAACGCCGCCGGGGGCGCGGCGCGCGAGGTGCACCGCTTGAGCTTCCACGCGCCGCCGCTTCACCACCCCCGCATTCGGCACTGCGTTGTCGGCGGCCGCGGTGCAACCTGGACGCTGAGAGAGCCCGAGCGGGATGGGCGGCATCGCGGCGGCGGCTCTGCTGCGTCTGGTGCATGGCCCACACGAGGGCGTGCTCGTACCGCGTGCGAGCCATCGCCGCCGCCGTGATGGCCTGCCACGCGCCGACGAGGCGGTGCGGGAGGTTCAGCAGCGCCTTCGTGTAGTCCGCTAGGAGGGTGGAGGCACTGCTCAGCTCAGCGAGGACGTAGCTGAAGACCTGCAGCCGGCGCGTGCTGACACGGAGGGGCGGTGCGGCGGTGTTCGAAGCAGCCACGGCATCGATCACACGCGGGCCAGGCCCATCTCGGTGCGCAAACGCCACCTCCTGCGCACTGTGCCATCCGGTACTGGCTGCGGCGCCGCGGTGTCGGGGTCGTGGCCAGCGCGTGACGAGGGTGCCAGGCTCGATAAGCCCGCTGTCGCTGCACTTGTTTGCGTCGGCAGTGTCAACCGCCTGCGCGGGGCCTGCGGCGCCGCCCTGCGGGGGCGACAAACAGGCGGACGGCGGTGTGCCCCTCATGCCTCGCAGTCGGCAACGAGACGGCACTCGCTGCGCGTGCGGAGCGGGGAAGCGGACGGCTAACCGAGTAGATGGAGATGAAAGAGGGAGAAAGAAAAGGAGCGGGACACGCCTCGCACGAACGCGAGACGACGTTAACCGCTGTGGTGTGTGTGTGTGTGTGTGTGTGTGTGTCTGTGTGTTGATACAGATGCAGAGTAGACCTACGCGAGGAGACAGGAAAAGGGACCGGCGGAGGAGGAGCGGCAGAGGCAACAGCGCAGACAGCTTCGCCCTATCATCCTCACACGTGCACCCGTACCGTGGCCTGCGTTGAATGCTGCTCCCCCTCCCCCCCCTCTCCTGCCCAGACTGGTGCGCGTGCACAGGTGTGTGGTTGCGTGCCCGTTCCTTTTGTTCGTTGCCCGCCCCACTTCGCCGTATGCAAAAGGCAATTCAAGCAGAAGGGAAATCAAGGAAGTTCAACAGGGTGCGCTAGGGCGGCGGTGCGTGTACAAGGCGGGGGAAAGAGGAGTGAGGTGGTGGTGGAGAGTGTCGTGCTGCTGGTGCGTCCTGTGCGAGGCGTTTGTGTGTGTGTGGGAGGGGGGGGCCGTTTGATTGGATCGTGGAGGGAAGAAGGGGTTCGAGCGTCGAAACATAAGAGAGAGAGGAGTGTGAGCCAACGCGCAGATCGCGGTCGAGCGGGAAACAGGCAGACTCTTTTTTTTTCAAAACCGCGTGGAGTCGACAGGCAGGCAGGCGCAGTGCATCGGCGGCGGTGTCCTCAGCGGGAGGTCCCCATGCACGTGCCTCCGCGCTCTCCAAAAGAAGAACACAGAGAGTCGCGGGATGAGCTTCGCGGCTCTCCCGTATTTTTCCCGAAGCGCCTCCCCTCCCCCCCCTGTTGTGCGTGCATCCGTTTTGCGTGGTAGCTGCGCACACGGGCACACTGACGTGGCCCCACTCGCCGTTCAAAAGCACAACTGCACGAAGGGAGAAACCACACAGAGCTTCAGAAAATGCCGAGAGGCGGCAGAGGGGGACGGGAGCGCGATGGAGCAGAATGAAGAAAACGGGAGGCTTCTAAATAGGGTATGCGCTTGATGCACGCAAGCGCGTGGGTGTCGACGCACGAGGTGGGGTGGAAGGGGAGGGTGGTGGTGAAGCGGTGTCTACAGCCGCATCGCATTCAAACTCGCACACACACACACACGCACGCACATAAATAGAGTGGCAAGAAGTCGCCCTCAGCGATCGGCAACAACTCAAGCCACTGCCAGCACTGCGCATGCCATCACACGTTAGCCATGACAAAAAGAACGAAAGTGAAAAACAAAAGCAAAAAGCGAGAAAGACGATCTCGGGAGTGGGACTCCTTCAAAACGGCTCAGCGCCGTCGAAGCCTGGCTTGAAGAGCACACTCACTTTCAACATCATCGCCGCACAGGGCCGGCCTTGCGGGGTGTGCGTCGCGGCTGTGGACGCGGCAGGGGGAGGCGGGAGCGGCAAGTAGACAACCTTGTAGAAGGCCTTGGGTCGCACGACTCCGTCGTCGTCGGCCTCGTCACGCGCTGCCTTGCCGCCACGAGAAGAAAGCGCTTGCGGCGGCGGCGGCCCGTTCCTACGGTGTGTCGCCACTCGCGCATGTGCACACGTGCCGTGAGGCGCCTCATCGCCGTCGACGCCGTCACCCGCGGCGTTGTCACTACTTTCCTCCTCGGCTCCACATGCCGTCACGGCAGTGGTGAGCGGCACCCCCTCCCCGTCGCAGCCCGTCTCCTCCTCACTCTCGTGCGCGCTGTCGGGCCGGCCCCGCATCCACGACAAGATCGACGGGCTCAGCAGGCGACTGAGATGCAGGCGAACACAGTAGGCGCCATCGACCTCGCCACACGTGACGCCGGCGCCCCCGGCGAGGGACGAGGCGGAGGAGGCCGTTGCCATGGCAGAGCTTCTCTTGCTCAGCCGCAGGCCCGATGCCCTGGCCGACACTTTGCCACTCCGGGACGGTGACATGTTGTGCGCGTCCGGCGGGGTGGGGGTGCGGGTGCGTCGGCTGCTCTCGCTGTCGTTTCCAGAGGCGTCCTCGGCGTGGTGGGGCTTGCGCAGCGAGCCGAACAGGGACCCGCCGAGTCGCTCGAAGAACGCACCGACGGCGTTGGGAGCCCCGCCGCGGCTCTCGCGCTCACCCCGGCTGCTGCTGCTGCCACCACCGTCGCCGCCACGACCACCTCTTTGGCGGGCGGAGGTCAGGGTGGTGGTGCTTCCGGCGGTCTGGCGCTCCTGGCGCAGCGCGGCTGGGGAGGCCAGGCGCACAATCACGCAGTCCTCCTCCTCCGCCTCCGCCGTCGCCGCCGCCGCATGCGCATCGATGATGCTGTTGGCGTGTTCACCCTTGTGTGATGCCGCTGCGCTCTGCTGCCAGCGCTCGCGGGCCGCGGCATCGCGCAGCTCGAAGGCGGTTCGCGTGCGCACCTGCACCGCAGCATCGGGGAAGCAGAAGCGCTGCGACAGCGGGTACGCGGCGGTGGTGAGCGGCGGGGCGGAGGTTTGCAGGGCCGTCCGCGCCGCACGCAGCGTTGCGCTGCCACCACCACCACTGCCGCCGCCGTCGGTGCGCAGCATCAGCGAGTTGAATGGGAACATGTACGCGTACCAGGCAGACATGAAGGCCGACATGGAAGCGTCCGCGTCGGTCATGGTGGGGTCCGCTGGCGGGTGGGGGCGGCAGCCGGCCCACGCGATGGACGAGCGGGCCGTGAGGTCGTTACGCAGCAGTGCGACGCGCTGCAGACTTCGCAGCTGACTGCGTGAGACGTGGGGGCGCACGGGCGGCGCAAGGACACAGCTGATGCGCGGCGCTGCAGTGTGAGCTGACGACGTAGCATGCGGCGCCACGGCGGCCAGGTCGACCTTTTCGTTGGGCAAGGTCGCCGCCAGCTCTCCGCGCTCGAGGTCGGCAGACGCGCACGACGACATCGACGATGTTTGCGGCACGGACCGCGATGCGGCGGAGGGGCTCGTGGGGGCAATCACCTCCCACTGCACCACAGATGGCGTGCGTGCTAAGGATGCGGCTGGGGGTGTTGTGTCCGCCGCCGTGGGGGTGGCGCCGTGACTGGAGGTGCGCAAGTGCAGCAGCCCCTTCCGGCGACTACTGGCATTGTCGCTGGCGCTGCTACCAACTTCGCCACCGGCGTCGCCGCCTCCTCGTCGGCGCGATGCCGCGGCGGTGGGGGTAAGGCTCAACGAGGGACTTGCGAGCTGTTGTGGGGTGCAGCCGTTGCTCACCGACGATGGCGTGACCGACGCTGTGGCGGTCTGTGCGGCCGCTGCAGAGCTGCGCCGCGCCGCCGCCTCCACATCGATAACGTGTAGTGCCCCCTTATACGCGATAGTCAGCGACGGCGGCGGCGCGGCCTCGACGAGCGCGTACGCGACGGAGGTATTGATGGAGTCCACGAGATGCGTCAGGGCCGGCGGCGGCGTTTCGGAGGCGGACGTCACGGGTGTGACACCCGGACTGTGCAGGTGGTGCGTTCGGAGAGCCTGGCCGCGTGGGATCGGGGCCTCCTGGTCACCGCGCGTGGCCCCGCTGCGGCTTGAGGGCGAGACGCGCGTGGCGGGGCTCGAGGCGGCGCTGGTCGAGTAGGCGGGAGAGGAGGACACGGTGAGGGGGCTGTGTGAGGACTCCGTGAAAGGCGGGACATGCGACCAGTCGGCTGGGGTGTCGGCAAGGTGAAACTCCGGGAAGATCCCGATGACGGACTCCACCCCGATGTACACCGTGCCGCGAATGCACTGCGCCATTGCCAGGGCAGAGAGAGAAAGAAAAAAAGAATTGGAGGCGAGCGCGAGGAGAGAACGATGGAGCCGCTGTAGGCGAGCGAGACGGGTTTCCGTCGAGCTCGCACTGACGCACGAGCGAGAGAGAGCAACAGGGTGACGCACACAGAGAAGAAAAGCGAGACGGGCTGGCCGGACAGCCTCCAGACACGGAAAAAGAAGTTGAAAGACTGGAGAAGCTCAAAATACTTGCAGGAGAAGTCACAGAAAAAAAAAAGAAACTACACACAGGAGGCACGAGGTGTGGCAAAGACAAGACGCAGTCAAGCACAGCTGGGACGAGACACGCCCAAACACGCGCAACTACACGCACACACGCTACGCAACACGCACGCACGCGGTGCGGTGGTGAAGAGTAGAGGAGGTGGTACGCGTGCTGGCGCGCTTTAAGAGCTCCCTCGATTACACGGTCCTGGTGAGAGCCGTTGGTTCTGCACGTGCAGGAGAAAAAAGAAAACGGAGAGGCCTAATACAGCACCACACACGCTTAGCACAACTTGAAGAAAAAAAAGGGGAGGCGAAGCAGGATGCTCGTTTGCTTCGATCCAAATTTAGAAAAGGAAAAGGCAAAACAGCAGAACGCGTAATCTTGAAAGTGTAGCGGAGGACTCGGTCAGAAACCCGTTGCACTGTATTGGCGTCCGTCGACCTGCTCCTTCTTTTTTTTTTTGCAATCTCTTCTTGTGTTTTCTTTCCCACCTTTTTGGTGTTTCCTGCGTCGGTATGCGTGGTGGCGCGTCGACAGACCCCGCAGTGGCGCCAGACAACAACGCGTTGGATGGAAGAGGGGGGGGGGGCGGAAGGGACCGGAAGATGAAGGGAAGAAGTCAGGCGTGGACCATCAACCGAGGACGGCCAACACCAAACCGCAAAAAGAAGATGAGGACAATCAGAAAGTTTAAATAGAGAGGAAAAAGAAGCCGGCACACACACACACAAAGTCGGCAGAAAATAGTCACCACGCACGCAGCGTGCCCTTGCAAAGCACTGCACACAAATCACGGCGATGCAGCTGTATGTGTGTGTGTGTGTGTGTCTGTGTCTGTCTGTCTGTCTGTGAAAGACGCAGGCGAGCGGCGGGAGAGAAGGCAGGGAGGGAAGGCGGTAGGAGGGCGTGCGACAGGTGAAGCAGGGGAGGAAGCGAGAAAAGAGGCCACAAGAAAGGCACAAGGAGAAAAAGGAAAGAAGGGCGAAATCGATTCTACTTTTTGCACGTTGGAGTTGTGCGCGGTCCACCAACCAACCCGCGCGCGCGGTCAACGCAAGGACACGAGAGGTGACAGGGAGTCGGGGTGCGAGCGTGGATTGCTTCAAGGTACTGTGTGTTTGTGTGGGTGGGTATGTGTGTGTGTGTGTGTGAGTTGATGTGTGTCTCGTGGTGGTTGCTGAAGAACACACCGCTGTCGCTCTTGATTCCTGTTGCGTGTAAAGCTGTGTCAGGGAGGCGCAGAACGTGGGGAAAACGAAAACACAACGCGGTGATTGCGTGCCGTACGGAGTGAGCCTGCTTCAATAAGCTCTTTGTGTACGTAGGTATATGCGTGTGATTGTGGTTGCGTGATCCGTGCAAAGGCGCGTATGCGCGTTTGTCTGCGTAGTGGGTGGAGTACTGGGTGTGTTGTGCGAGGGGAGTGGGAGTGCGGGCAGAGGGGCGGAGAGAGCAGAGGACAAGCGCGAGGAGTGGAGGGAGGCGCGCAACCACGCGAGGCGGGTCAGGAGCGATAAACATGTAAGGAAACCTCTCTGGAAGGAGAACACAAAAGAGGCGTTAGTCGATGCACACGGGGGTGCGAGTTGCGATGCAGTCATTGCCCTGTGCACCCGCCTCCCTCACGACGCACACCGCAGGCCCCAGTCCAACGCTTTCCCGCTCTATGTTTCTGCCTGTGTGTGTGTGTGTGTGTGTGTGTGTGGAGCTTTAAGTTTGCAAAAAAAAACCGGAGGCGCATCAGCACCCGCTCGGAGCGTCCACGTGAGCACGCCCCGCATCGCATGCACCAAGAAGAACCGCACAGTGCGTTGCCCGCAGCCCCCCCTCCCCTCCCCTTTACAGCCTACTGGACGTCGCGGCAACTTGGAGTTCGTCGACGACCACTGCAGCTCACGTGTTGCAGGCAGTTGTGCGAGACGGTCGTGACGCGCCCCTTCCCAGCTTCGTCCAAGCGCACAGCTGCACGACAGCGCGCTTCATCGATCCGGGTGGAGCAGCAAAACCATGCGCCAGCTGCCACTCATCACACGCGGCCACTAATCCACACGCGCACACACACACACACACATGCACAACAACGTGTACGCAAGCGCCTTACACCGCAGCAGCAGGAATGCGCAACGATGCCTGTACCGCGCGGAACATCTCGTCAAGCACGCGCCGCTCCCCGTCCCGCCGCAGCAGCACCTCCTCCAGCCGCTCCCGCATCGCGAGGAGGTGCTCCGCGGGCTGCAGCTCGCGCGGCGGCGACGGCGTCCGCGGCTCGGCGTCGTCGGCGTTGGACGGGGGCGGGGAGGCGCGGCAAAGCACCGAGCCGCCACCCGCCCCGCTGCCCTCTCCCTCCGCCGTCGACTTGCCAGCCCGACCCTCCCCGGAGCTGCCATCCTCAAGCTTGAACGAGATGTGCCGGCGCCGGCGGCGGTGTGGGGCAGCGGCAGTGGGGGCGCCGTCATGACCACCACGGCGGTGGTGGCAGGGCAGCTGATCGTCGTCCCCCTCCCCGTGGACCAGCAGCTCCCCGCTCGCTGTAGTACTCGCGGACAGGTAGGGGCTCGTGGAGGATGTGGAAGAGAACGCCAGCTGCGGATGCTGCGGCGGCAGCTGTGACACCGCAACACCCGCCTCTTCTGTGTCTTCTGCCTTCACGGGTCGAATCAGGTTAAGGGGCAGCACTGGCACGACGCCGGCGTCGGAGATGATGACGCGGTGCAGGTCAGTTGGCGTACGCGCCGGGGCCGCAACGTCGTCGTCGTCGCCCGGCTCAGGCTCCGCCGGAGGCCCACACGCAGGCGGGTTCTTCGGGACGAGGCGCAAGGCAGCAACGGTGGAAAGGAGCGGGAAGGCTGGTGAGGGACTCGGCACCCGCGTCTCCTCCGCCGCCCCGGCGTCGCCTCCTCGCACCCCTGCCGCGTCGCACCGCGCCAAATCGCCCTGACACAGCAGCCGCAGATCGTCGTTGCCCTCCTCCTCCTCCTCGCGATCGCCGCTCTCCCCATTCGTGTCTGCGTCCCTCTCAGCCGCACGACGGTTCTTCTCCATCGCGCCCGCATCGTCGTCCGCCGTAATCGCCGCGGCCCACTGCCGGCTCAGCTGCGAGAGGGTGCCGGCGCGGAAGAGGTGCTGCAGCGCCGCCTCCCGCTCCTGCACGGAGGAGTGGAGGTCGTAGCGGCCGGCCTGCACGATGGCGCGGCCGAGGTTGTCCTTCGCCTCGTGGATCGCAACAACGTCGCGCTCGATCGGATGGTCAATCACGAGCCGAAACACCCGCACCTCCTTCGTTTGGCCGACCCGGTACACCCGCGAGAGCGCCTGGGCGTCGCGCTGCGGGTTGTAGTCCACGTCCAGCAAGAAGACGGTGTCGGCCGCCTGCAGGTTCAGACCCACGCCACCGGCCACCTTGCTGATCAGGAAGCAGCACGGCGCCGGCGCTGCTGGGGCGGCCTCGTCCTCGTCACCCGCGCTGCCGTCTGCGTCTGGAGATGACGGCCTCGCGCCGCTGCTGCCAGATGCGCCGCCAGCTGCGGCGGCGGCGGTGGAGGCACCAAGTCGGCGGGACGAGCGCCGCGGACGCGCTGCGGCCTCGCTGCCTGGCTCGGCGTCGCCGCGGTCCTCCTGCCTGTCGCCCGCGTCGTCGTCGACGGCCGGCATGGGCGTGTTGAAGCCGCGAATGTTCGCCTCCCGCTGCTCCACCGGTGTGCGGCCATCGAGTCGCACGTACGGGATGCCGCGCATGCCGCAGAGCGTCTCCACAACGTCCAACACCAGCGTCCACCCGCAGAACACCAGGAACTTGTGCCGGGTGCGCTGCAGGAACCCCATCATGAAGTCGAGCACGAGCAGCTTTCCAGACGTTCGCACCACCTCCTCGTTCACGTAGAAGAAGGCCTGCGTCGTGTACGGGTGCAGCAGGATCTTGCGGTATTGGATGTGCGGGTTGCCCGAGAGGGCGCCGGCCTGCGCCTTCGCCTCCACCTCCGCCAGCTGGGCACGCTGGAAGGGCAGCAGCGGGCACAACACGGCGTAGTCGCGCATCGGCGGCAGCGCCGTCTTCAGGATGCTCTTCTCGCGTCGCAGAATGAAAGGCATCAGCAGCCGATGGACGCGGCGGCACAGCAGAATGTGCAGCTCGCGGTCTTCGAGTGCGCTTGACCGACTGGCCGCGAGCAGCGCGCTGTCCAGCTGCTCAAACAAGTCGCTCGACGCGAAGGACTGCGGGGCGAGGAAGCGCAGGAGAGAGAAGAGCTCCGTCGTATTGTTCTGAACGGGGGTGCCAGTCAGGACGAGGCGGGACAGGCAGCAGAGCTCGCACACCTTCTTGAACAGTGTACTGCGCGCACTCTTGATGCGCTGGGCCTCGTCGATGACGACGACGTGCCAGTCAACACGACGGATCTGACGCAGGGCCCCACTCAGCGGCTTCGTGAGCATGTCATGCGGAATGACCAGCACCGGCGTCTGCGACTCAGCCGTCAGCCGCGCCACATGCTGGAGAAAACTCGCCATCCGCGTCTCCCGCTCTGTGCGCGCGCCATTCAAGACGTACACTGTGAAGCGCTCTGCCATACCGGCGCCACGGCCGCTGAAGCGGCGGAACTCGTCCGCCCAATGCGGCAGCGTGCTGAGAGGGGCGATGACGAGCACCGGCCGGAACGTGCGCTGCGCCGTCTCCAGCTGCTCATTCACCGCGGGGGAGAAGACGGGGACGGTGGTGTGCGCGGCGACCGTATGCGCCAGTCCCGCACTGCCGACTTCGATCGGGGTCGCCGTCGCCGCGGCCGCCGCCATCATCGCGGAGAGGTGCTTCGGTGGCCGACCGCGCCGCCGCCGCACGACGACGGGCGCCTGCGTCGCACTCGCGGGCACCGCAGACGGGTTTGTCCGACTGCACGCCCCCTCCACGTCATCGCCGCCATCGGCATCCACACCCTCCTCGTCCCTCTCGCTGCCGCCCTCGGCGGAGCGCTTGTGGCCCGCGAGGTGCTGCGGTGCGCATTGTCGAGGTGCGCGGGACGAGGCGACCGCGTCGCCAAGACCGTCGTCCAGCTGCCACAGCCAGTGCTTCACCTGCTTGACGAGCCGGATCGAGCTCCCGCACGCACGCGCGGCCGCGAGCTCCGGCGACGACGACGCCGCCACACGCGCCTCAGCGCCGCCGCCGCACACCGTCCCCGGCTCCTCCCTCTCTGGCTCTGCCCCGTCAACACCTGCCGTCGCCGCGTCGAGGCTGCCTTCGGACCACGTGAGCCACGGCGGCAGCGACTCCGCCGCCCCGGCGCCTGCGCCGCCACGCGCCGGATCCTTGGCCTGGGGCCCCCGAGGCGCCGCTGACGAGCACGGCTGTGCCGACGTCGCCGCCGTGAGTCCCAGTGCGCGCTGGCACAGTCGGGCGTGCCGGCGCCGCAGCACGTCGAGCGGGCGCTGCACCACCTCCTCCACGAGGTCCTTGAAGCATGACAGGTACACCACCGTCTGCGCCGTCTTGCCCAGCCCCATGTCATCGGCCAGGATGCCATTCATGTGCTCGAGCACGTTCAGCCGCAGCAGCCACCGAACCCCCTCTTGCTGGTACGGCAGCAGGCGGTGCGTGAAGGCCTCCACGCTGTCGGTGGCGTCCGCGATGACAGCTTCCAGAATGGCGGGCCGGCGCGCTGCGAACGCGGCGGCACCGGCCTTCCTTGTGGTGGGGAGCACCTGCGATGCCGAGGCTAGTGGGCGGGCCTCGGCGCGGCGCGGCGCAGGCTGATGCTGTGAGGGGTGGCGGTAGGCAGCAGCGAGCTGTCGGCGCAGCGCGGCGTCGATCGAGGCAATCACGCGCAGCACCCGCCCCTCCTCCTCCGTGCTCGCATCCAGCGTCTGCAGGTACGCCGCCTCCCCGGCCGCTGCCGCATCATCGCCCTCGTCGCCTCCCGCTGAGGCGGCGTAGCCGTTGACGCGACTCTCGCTTCCGTTACCTAAACCGAAGAGCAGCCGCATGCGGGCCTCGTGCGCCTTCACGTACACTTGGTTGTACACCTCGTGCGACAGGCGGTGCTGACGCTGCCTGCGTGCTGCCTCCTTCTGCTGGCGAAGCGCGAGGGCCGTGGTGGGCGCACGCCGCGTGGATGCCCCCACGGCCGAGCCGGGCCGCGTCTTCCCCAACGCGTTCGATGCAGACAAGGAGTGAGCCGCCATGGCAGGCGCCGGCAGCGGGGCATCGGCGCAGAATGGCGCCGTGAAGAGCGTGAGACTGCGCCGGGACGCCACCTCGGGGCCGGCGTGCGTGCGGTCATCATGGTGAATTCCATTCAGCGTGGCGGCTGCGGCGTCGCTGCGACTCGACGACGACACGGTGCCGCGCGTGGCCTCAGCCCACGCGCTGGTCTCGCTGGGCGGCGGGGAGGCGGGGCGTGCCGCGACTGCCGCACGTGACAGCACCAGGGTGTGCGAATCCTTCCCATTGGCGCCTGCATCTGCCACGGCGCTTGCCGGGCCGGCGCCGCTGTCGCTTATTGCGGTGGAAACAGTGAGCTTCGCGGGCACCACGAGTGAGCTGCAGTTGCGTGTGACGGCGCGCCAGCGAACGCGCAGCTGAGCCGCAGACAGCCGCGCGGGCCGCCCGCTGCTGCCATTGCTGGCCTTGGCAGAGGCCGGCGAGGCGCCATTCACGGCCCCGCTTCCCGCAGGGGAGTACGCGGACGCCGCGGACTCGGCGCTAACCGCACAAGACGTCGGCCAGGCGCCGCCGTGTGCAGCGGGTAGGCGAATCGATGGGCCGGCAGTGGTACTCGCGGCGGCCCAGTAGTCGACCGCCGCCTGCGCGCCGAACCGCATCGCCTCCACCTGCCGCGCCCCGAGTCGCCCGCGGCCGCCGACCCCACTCGCACCGCTGGTCCCGGCGCTGCTGCTCGCTGCAGACGCGTTGATGGCCGTGAGGCTCAAGGCAGTGGCGGACGGTCCGAAGAACGCGTTGACATGGTCGCCGCCGACCCCGCCGCCACGCGGCGCTGAAGCGGTCGTGCTTGATGTGCCAAGATGGAGCACGAGGTGTGTGGCAGGCGCGGCGCCCGTGCTGGAGGATGCGGGAAGGTCTGCGCTAGCATGTGCGGCGTCGCCCACGCTGTGCCCGGTGGGCGACTGCGGCGACGCCGGGCTCCCGCTGCCGCCTTCCTCGCCGCTCGTGAGGCCCAGCAGGCGTGCCTGCCGTCGCGTGAGCATGGGTGGCGTAGGAGAGAAGGAGATACGCCGCGTTGTGTGTGTGAGGCGGAGCAGGACGGCAAGAGGGACGGCGCACGCACGGGACAAGCGGGCCGGTGTGCACAAACTACGGGACGGCCACTGCCAAGGAACCCTCACGACAGAGCACACCAACACACACCCACACACACACGCACACACACGCAAGGTAGCTGGCCCCTCAGTAAGAGGCGCGCACTCGAGAGGAGAGTCAGAGCGCAGAGCGGCCCACGTGTGACGAGCGACACGCACGCAGAAGTAGACAGGCAGGCAGACACGCGTTGTGTGCGAGGGGGGGTTGATAGCGACGGGGGAGGCAAGATGGAATTGCGCTTGCCTCACCCCGAGAAGTGCCAGTGGGGGGGGTGTCTGCTGTGTCTCCTTCGCCGATTACAACCACTAAGGGAGATTGGGGGGGGGGGGGATGAGCGGGGGGTGCGCTGAGGTGCCAGCTCCACCCATACTTCGCGCCTGCTTCCGTATCTCACTCACTCACTTGTGGAGTGGGGACTGTGACTGCGCGTGTACGCGTTTGCATGGGTGTGTGGGTAGGTGGATGGGAGGGGGGGGGGGTGAAGTTCGATTGAGATCATCAGCACGACACAAAGGAGGAAACGAGTGGAGCGTGAAGCGGTGCGCAGGTGCTCGTGCAATCACGGAGCGCAACGCGGAGTGGGCAGGGACGGGCGCTACAGGAAAGCACTCGCATCGGTTTGAAGTCCGTGTACCCACACGACGTAGAACACGTTCGAAATACAACTGCTTTTCTTTTCTTTTAGAAGGCACACAAATGTGAACAACAGCAGCCCGGTGCGGCACGCCGATCGAGCATCAGCACAGCTCACAGGCACGCCACCACCACGACCTCACCCACAGGGAGAGGGAGAGAGGGTCGAAGAGAACGCACCCGCCAGCGAGGCAGTGGAGGCGGACCGAGTTTGGCTCATGAGAGCCGCTTCAGCAGCTCCGCGAGCTGTGCCGCCTCCTCCCGCTGACGCCGCACGTCGGCCTCGTCCGCCACGGCGTGCAGCTTGCCGATGATCTCCCGCTTTACCCGCATGAGCTGGTACGCCGGCAACTCCTTCGTCGTGTCGCACTCCATCAGCTGCAGCACCTCGCGCGCGTTGTCCTTCATCGAGTGCTCCTTCGCGCCCACCGCGGGCGGCAGCAGCAGGCCGCGCACGAGTCCAAAGTAGACCGTCACCCCGATGATGGCGCCGATAGCCGCGTTCGTGGCGATGTTGTTGCGCTCCAGGAAGCGATCAAGCTGCACCTTGCGCCGGTAGTACCAGTGGTGGCGGCGCAGAACGGGATCGAGCACGTACCAGAAGGTGTACGTGGCCCACTTGAGCTTTGCCGTCGTCTCGTGTCCGATGTCGGGGACGCGGGAGCGCCGCAGCAGCGAGCGTGACAGCATCGTGATGGGGGCTTGGAAGCGGTCTAGTCCGCCGCAGTGTCCGTCACGGAGCCGTGTTAGGTGGAGGAGACTGCGCTAGCAAGTTGTTCGACTTCGTCCCCTCGTCCTCTTTGTTATTCGAGTGCTCGAGTGCAGTGGAAGGTGTGCGCTGGAGCTGTGCTGCAAGCCCCTTCCCGTGTGACTGTTTTGCTTCTTCCTGCTTCCGCTTCTGCTTCGCTTTGCGTTGCCGACGAAGCGTGCGAGCGCTGAGATGGCGTTGGTGGGGAGGCGTGTGGTGCAAGGAGGGAGAGAGGGGGAGGGGGGAGGAGTAAGAGAAGCGCAGAAAGCGCGGCTGGAGAGGTGGGCGCGACCGTCGACCGCGTGGTGCACCTTGGTCCGATCGCCGCGTGCATCGGAGGCGCACACCTCGGCGTGGCGGCGACAGCGCCGAAGCACGCCATATGTAGGAGGTCGCACAAAACAGCGTAGAACCAAACGACGCACCAGGCCTCAGTGACTGTCTCGATGATCTTTACAAGGGCGTATGCGTGTGTGGGTGTGTGTTTGTGTGCTACATCATCACAACACTGCGCCGGGAGTATTGGCACACGCGCGGGGCGAGGCCGCAGTGAAGCCCATACGCGGCTTCAAGCACCACCACCACCACCACCCCGCGTGCCGATGGCAACGCTCGTTGTCGTTTCGCTAGATGCTGAAACGCGAAGAGAAGAGACACACAAGGAGGCAGGAGAGGTGCTTGGCAGACACCGCTCATCATTCCACGAAGACACACACGCACACACAAACACATCCTCGCGTGTGCGTGTGCGTTGGCGTGTGACCCCTTCGCGATCATCCTCGTCTGCTTCCCTTCGCTCCACCTCTTCTCACGGCTTGTTGTGGCGCAGGTAGTCGACGAGCAGCTGCACGCCGAAGCCCGTCACGCCAGCCGGCTCGTAGCCCTTCGGCTTGTCCCCCCCGTCGGCCACACCGGCGATGTCAAGATGCGCCCATTGCACCTCCGGCTCCACAAAATGCGACAAGAAGGCCGCCGCCGTGCAGGAGCCGGCCTGGCGGCCCGGCGCGGTGTTGATCAGGTCCGCGATGCCACCCTTCATCAGATCCACGTGCTCCTCACCAATGGGCATCGGCCACACCTCCTCCCCCGTGCGGGTGCCGCTGATCATGAGCGAGTTGTTCATCATCGGCGTCTGGGCGAACACGCCGGCGCGGCGGGAGCCGAGGCTGACGATGATGGCGCCCGTCAGCGTCGCCAGGTCGATGACGCGCGTCGGCTTCTTCTCAAGCGGGGCGTACTTCTGCACATACGTGAGAACATCCGCGAGGACGAGGCGACCCTCGGCGTCGGTGTTGAGTATCTCCACCGTCGTCCCCTTCAAACTCGTGATGATGGAGGACGGGTGGTAGCTGTCGGGTCCGATGGCGTTCTCGACGAGGCCCACGGCAGCCACAACGTTGATCGGCAACTTGAGCGTCGCGATCGCCTTCAGCGTTGTCAGCGCCGTCGCGGCCCCCATCATGTCGGTGTGCATCGTCTCCATCGACCCGTACGGCTTCACGTTGAGGCCGCCGCAGTCGAACGTGACGCCCTTGCCCACAATCGCCGTTGTGGCGCTGGCGCGGGGGTTGCCGACGTACTCGAGGACCATCATGTACGGCTCGTAGCGGGAGCCGCGGCCCACGTTGTACAGCAGGTTCAGCCCGGCCTCTTCCAGCTGCTGCCCGCGCAGCACCTTACGCACCTTGATGCCCTCCGGCAGCATATACTTCTTCGCCCACTCCACGTAGAACTCCGGCACCCCCTCATCCTCGCGCAGGTTGCCCAGGTTGCGGGCGTCGTTGATGCAGTGCCCAATCACCTCACCCGTGCGCACCGCCCCCGCGTTCGAGGACGCCACGAAGAGCTGCAGGGGCGGGGCAGGGGGCTGCGAAGCAGCCGCCGCAGCCGCAGCACCAGCTCCTCGCCTGGGCTGGCGCGTGGCGCCCTTCTTCACCCCCGCACGAGCGGCAATAGTGCTGGACTTGAGGCGGTCGTACTGGTAAGCCGCCGTGACAGCGTACGTGGCCGTCCTCTCCACCACATCCTGCGCCCCCAGCCGCTGCGCCGGGTGGTAGGCGTCGACCGTCGTGTTGACGTCCTGCTTCGGCGGGTGCAGCGAGACCCACGCCGCGCGGCACGCCTTCGCCTTGCGCACCGCCGCGGTGACGGCCAGGCGGTAGTCCCGCACGGAGGAGTGGGGGCCAAGACCAGCCACAAGCTCCGCCGGCTTCACGGACGCAGTCGCAGCGTGTGCAGCAGTAGCCGCAGAGCGCTTTGCCTCGCGCTTGCCCGAGGACGCTGCTGCAGCGGCGGTGGTGCTCGAGGTCGGTGCCCAGCGGCGGCGGAAGTCCACCTCACCCGCCTTGCCGGTGAACCCCGGCGGGAGCGGCAGCGCATCCTCTGCGTCGCCTGCCGCAACGGTGTTGGCGGCGGCCGCCGCGGTGCACTCGGCAGCGGTGAGAAAGTGAACGTGCACGCCGGGGCTCTTGCTGAGCCGGTTGCGGCGCCCGCTCATCAAGTTGGCGGCTGGACTGACGGGGAGTGAGGCCGGCAGGGGGCCGCGAGCGAGCACGCGGCGGAGCATGGCAGCTTTGGGGGAGAATAAGGGAGGCGAAGGAGGCAAAAGAGGGATGAAAATGAGGTGAGTGTGGCGAGTGGAGGGTGGAGGCCGCTCTATATCTATATATATGTGTGTGTGTGTGTGTGTTTGTGGGTGTAAGAGAGAGCTAGAAGTTGCGGAGACTGTGAGCTGGATGAGGAGGTGAGGGATAGAAGTGGTGATGGGGGGCCGGTGTGTTCGTGTGTGGTTGTGTGTACGCGTGCGCGTATCCGGGGAGGCGGGAATGGAATTGAGTCTCCGCCCGCCACGCGTCCACTGGGTGCGGCAGGACACGTATGAGTTCGTGGGTGAGTGGTTCGGTGTGCAGCGGTGGCGAAACAAGCGGCGAGGTGCAAGGGCAGCGCGCACACACACACACACACACTCTCACACAGTGTGAAGTTTCTTCTATGCGTGGCCGCCGTGGTGGTGGTACCTCGTAGATGGTAGCTTGTTCCGTGTTTCTCTTGTTAAGAGAGCAGTCTCGTCTGCGAGGAATGGGTCTGGTGGGCGGGAAGGGGGGAAAGCGGGCGGCACTCACTCAATTCTATCGTTTGTCTTTCTCCAGGTGGGAAACTCATGGCTTGCGTGCGTGTGTGTGTGTCTGTGTGTGTGTGTGTGTGCGTACGGGGTAGCGCACGTTTGATGTGCCGTCCAGACGCGACGGTGAGAAGGGCGCATAGAAGATTCCAAACAAAGCAAAAACAGACACAAGAGCGCGGACACACACACAAGCGTCAAGCGGGGGGTGACAAGTGAAGTTCGCCAAGGCGAAGAGGCATCCAGTTCGATTGGGAGAGGAAACCCCGCCGCCCCCCTCTCCGGTAAACCCAGTGGCGTGCAGCGGCGCCCTTTCACCGCCGCAACGCATGCAGGGTGCGAGAGGCCCCGACGGAGGACGACGCGGCGCCAACTATTGAATATCGCAGTGGTGGGAAGGAAGCTCTCGACACCACATACGAGTTGCACAACGCCCACCTCATCACGGCGCTAGAAGCGTTGTGAATGAGGGTGTGCGTGTGGGGGGGGGGGTGTCTGTGTGTCCGCTCCCTCGCCCATCTCCCCATCCCCCGGGGGAGAGGGGGGGGGGGCGGGGAGGCGAGGTTTGGTGTTGTGGCAGGTGTAGAGAAACACAGAGAGCGCTGCGATGACGGAGTCGAGAGACACAGAGCCGCGGTCGAGGAGATCAAGAGGCCCGAGGAGGCACCACACGCGAGGGAGGGCACCCAGCCGCATGTATGGGGAGGAGGACGGGGCGAAAGGCCACAACGGGAAAAGCGAACCGACACGCCGCTCCATCGCAGTGGTGGGGAGACGAGAGAGAGAGAGAAGGCGGGAGGGCAAGTGGGGCGCGGGGCCCCACCTCTCCAGGCAGGCACGACGAGCTTCAAGAGAAATTCAGCAAAGTTGACGGACAACACGAGATACACACACCGCCACCCTCACGGCTCACTGACGCTCTAGCGCCCCCCCCCGCCTCACCTACCTTTCTCTCCGCGTCTCCTCTTCGTATCTGTCTCTCTCTCCCTCTCTTGACGTTCCCTTTATTCACTGTTCTTCGTTCTACGTGTTGTGGAAGTAGAAGCCGCGGTGGAAGACGCCGCCGTAGCGGTAGCCCAGCAGCCGCCCACTCCCCAGGCAGTTCCCGCCTTGTGCCCCGTGGTCACCGTACAGAGCACCGTCCGAGCCCTCGAAGATGGGCAAGAACGCCCGCGCAGTGACAAACACTTGCTGCGTCTCCATCAACGTCACGTGAATGTGCTTGCCAGGCTGGTACAAGTATGTGTGCGAGCCGTCGCGGTCGCCAACGACGGGGCTGACGTGGTCATGCCTGCCACAGCTGCCCACGCCACCAGCACCACTACAAGCCGCGTCCGACACCGCCACCACAGCGTCGCTGCCCAGAGGCACCGCGCAGGCCGGCGGGGTCACGTCGCACAGCGCCGGCTCCGTGCCGTTCAACGTGTACGCGATGCGGCCATTCGCCGGCGCGTCATCGAACGCGAGCTCCATCTCGCCACACGACACGCACATCACGGGCGGTGGGAGCAGCTGGTCGGGGTGGATGTTGTACTGCTCCAGGCGGCGCCGGCTCAGCTTGCCCCGCTCCGCTGCCGCGCGGCTGCAGTCGTAGATGCACGGCACACTGCGCACCCGCTCGAACGCCTCCTCCGGCGCGGCCCCCTCGCGGTCAGCCGCGTCGCTGCGCATCACCGTCCAGGCATGCACCGTGGCGACGTTCTCTGGCAAGACGATGGGGTTGCCGTCGTACAGGCGGGCGCGGTGGCGGCTGAACTTCACCTTGCGCCGCGCCTCCTCGACGTACACGACCTCGTACAGGGTTTGCGTGTGCGGCGGGTTCTGCGACTCGTCGAAGTAGAGTGTCGCATCCGTGGCCCGCAGGCGCATGGAGGGGGTGGGCACGCTGGGGTCGAAGTACGACAGGCCCGCCGCCCGCACCTGCAGCACCGCGCGTGCCGTCGCGCTCACCCCTGTGCCCAGCCCTGCGCGCGCCGCGGCAGAGACGCCGCCGCCGCCGCCGTCGGCACGCACCGCAATCGCGTGGACAATCACCTGGCGGCGCTGCGAGGGCAGCAGCGAGGGCGGCGGCAGGCTGAGCTTGATCGGGCCCGTGTACAGCAGCGACGGAAAGCTGCCATCGACGCTGTAGCGCAGCTGGTCGGGTGAGGTGCTCAGCTCGTGCGGCGATATGACGACCTCCGTCGACGTCGTCACCTCGCCACTGCTGGGCCAGATGGTGGGTGGCAGGGGGGCTGCACCGGCTGCACTGGGCGGCGCCACCATCGCGGAGAGGGCGGACGCCGGTGCGGCAGCCTGGAAGGCGTTGGCCTCCGCCTGGGCTCGCTCGAGCTGCCGCCGGGCTATGTCGATGTCAATCAGGTTCGCGTTCGCGCCGCCACCGCCGCCGCCTGCGATGGCGTTGAAGCCCGCAGAGGGGGTGGCCGTGACGACGTACACGAACTGGTGCACCGCCCCGACGACCTTCCGCGTGGGGTGCACCGTGTGCGCCTGGATCATGTACGTGCCCGCCTCGGTAAACTCGAGCGGGTTCGCGTACAGCAGGAAGTCGTTGTGGTAGAAGCCGTCGTTGCCGAGCACCTGGCTGCTGCAGTGGTCGGTGGGCACGCTGTCGCGCAGGCGATCCACCGACACGAGAATGTCGCAGGCGTCGGCGCCCGCCTGGTCGGGCCGCACGCGGAGGTGCACCACTAGCGGTGCTGGAAACGACCAGGCACTGTTGGGCGGCGGCAGCGCCTCCAGCTCCTCGGCGGTGCTACGGCGGAAGCCGATGTACAGCGCTGCGGCGCCGGCGACCGGATTCGCGTTGATCGCCGCGCCAGTGCTGCTCACGTCATGCTCGTCCACGTTTATCTTGATCTGCTCAAGGCGGCGCCGTCGCGCGAGTCGCCGGCGATGCCGCCGGCAGAAGAGAAAGACAGTGAGGCAGACCACGACGACGAGCAGCACGGCGCACACGACCCAAATCGCGATCGCCGCACCCGCGTGCTGCACCGTCATTGTCCTTTGGCACAGGCGCAAACAAATCCGTAGGAGTGTGTGTGTGTGTGTCTAGATAAGTGACCGAGGAAGAAGAGCGAGACGGTGGAAGGAGCTTCGACGAGCTGTAGAGGACCCGTTAGCGCACGCAGTGAAACAACAAAGAGAGAAGAGCGGAAGCGGAGCTCTAACCCTGCGCACACTTCCTCGCATGCGACACCGCGGCACCGCGTGAACCTTCCTTAGTCTCTCTCCTTCCTTCTATGTCAACAGTTTAAAAGGGAAAAAAAAGAGGAACGAGCGCGTTGCCTACAGTGTATGTGCGTGTGTACGCTTGTATGTATGTACGTGTGTGTGTGTGTGTATGTGTGCGCGAGCACCGGTGCGCACCAGCTGCAGTCGAGGTCGTCGGTGGGCCGCGTGTCCGTGCGAGTGCACGGATTAGGGAGTAGCTACGAAAAGAGGAGAGGACGTCAGAAGAATGCACACACAGCCTTCACAACGTGAAGTGCGCCTCGTCCTGCTCTGTGTTTCGAGTGTATGTGTGTGCTGGCGCAGGCACTCTCCCAGCGCACGTGCGCGCCAGCGAGGTGTCTGCGATGCAGCTGCTTTCTATGAAAGGCAGCACTGCGAGTGCGTGTCAAGTGGGCGACAACGGAGGCGCGAGTTACAGTGGGAAAGTGCGGCAAGCGCAGAGGCAGAGCGGTGGAAGCGGTGTGGCGTGCGCGACGGCGCCGCTTCTCAGTTCTTTTTCGAATAGGCGCACTGCTTGGTGAGTCGAGATGCCCGTGTCTGTGTGTTTGTGGGTGCCGTAATGAGCGCCTTCTATGGTGCACCCTGCTCACGTTCCTTTGCAGTGTGGCAAGGCTGTCATACAAGAGGGGAGAGGGGTTCAGAGAAGCGAATAGACGACGTGGTGGAATCCTTGGACAGTCGATCAGCGGCCGAGTGCTTCAAGCAGGCACGGCGCGGCGAGGTTGCTCGTACCGACTCTCACGCGAGATGAAGACGCCGCAGCCCCGCTGTCAGCACCCGCGCTAACGTGTGTTCGCGGCTAGCGGCCACGCAGCCATGGTCCCAAACCCTGCACCACAGCCACAGGCACTGCACTGCACGTGCTCAACGCTCACCCGGTGCGCGCGCGCACATTTCCCTTGGGTAAGCAGGGCCACGACGAGAGCTGCAGCCGCGCCGAGGGAGAAGAAAAAGAAAACGAAGGTGCGAGCAACTTCGATGTGTGGCTGATTTCGAGTGCTTCGTTTGTGTGCTGCTCTTTTTTTGTTTGTCTTTTCGAGGTCGTGTGTGTGTGTGTGTGTGTATGCGCACGCATCGAACCGGGTGGAGCCCCGGGCGATGCCGTCAGGGTGCGAGGCAACGTGACGGAGACGCGCGCAGAGAGGCAGAGACAGAAACGCGGAGCGACGACGAAGACAGCGGCGAGGCCCGGATGCTCGCTCAGAGGAGCGCCACGACGGTGGCGAGCAGCCGTTCATCAAGTCGTTCTCTTTTTTTTTCGCTTCTTTCCTCCCTTTTTGCCGCTGCGCTCCATCACGTGCCGGCGTGCTGTGACGCCG
This sequence comes from Zelonia costaricensis, assembly GCA_030849075.1. NCBI lineage: Eukaryota > Euglenozoa > Kinetoplastea > Trypanosomatida > Trypanosomatidae > Zelonia > Zelonia costaricensis. The sequence goes on from JASAOO010003530.1 coordinate 37,961, forward strand.
CCGCTGCCGGTGGCTGCGACGGCGCCGGTGGACGGGCCCGAGCTCGGCGCAACAACTTCCTCGCCGCCTCCACCGCCGCCTGCTCGGCTGCCTCGACTACACTGTCCCGGCTGACGCGCACATCGGTAGGCGCGCCATGCCAGCCGCTGCTGCCTCGTAGGGCGCTCCCACGGTCGCCATGGCGGAGGCCACTTGGCGATTCAGCCGCCGCAGCGCCGCGGCCGCTTCTCTCCATGGTTGGCGTCGCCTGACGTTGCCGCTCCTCTCGCAGCGGCGTTGTGGCGGCCTCGGCGGCGGTGGCGGTGTGCCGTGTGCGCTGTCGGTGCAGCAGCAGCAGGCGCCGTTTGCGGATGGAGATGACCTTCTCCTGCAACGCGAGCTTCTCGATCTGCGAGCGCACAGCCGAGGAAAGCCCGATGTGGCTCGACACCAGCGCCACCCGCTCCTTCTCCTTGGCGCTGTACAGGCCGTCCGCGACGCACGTGCACACCGCGTCGTAGACAAGCACACGCGCGATGGAGGAGGGAAAGGCCGTGGCGGAGACGAAGGACATGATGGACTCCACCGCCGCCGCGTCCTCCTCGGCGACCTCGGCCTCACGCTGCGCCAGCGCAGCCGCGGCGGCGTGCCGGCGAAGCAGCTCCGCCTCTGCGCTCTCCTCGTCACGGAAGCCGGCGGGGTCGTACGGATCGCGCGCCTCGGACGAGCGCGCCCCGCCTGCCACCGAGGAAGCGAAAATCGCCCCGTCGCGGTGCGCGAGGAGGGCGCGCGCCGCCTCCTCCAGGTCATCGTCCGGCTCGTCCTCTTCTTCTTCGTCCTCGTCACCGACGCGCGTGTTGTGCTGCGCGCCACTGCTGCTGCTGTGGTGGCGGTCCATAGGAATGGCATCCACGAACTGCAGCAGCTCGAGCTTCGTGAGGTTGTCCTGTGACACCTTGGAGGGGAGGAGCAGCTCAATCAAGCCGTGGACGTAGCGGCCCTCGCGCAGCTCCAGCCCGTGTCCGGTGGCGCACAGCAGAATCGTCTTCACGTACGCGTACGGCATGTGGAACGTGCCGAGGTTCGCACTGTACTTGGAGCCGTACAGGGCCTCGACGAGGAAGGCGCAGCCCACCACGGGGGTGTAGCGGCTGCTACACGCAACACGCGATCGATGCAGCATCACGAAAGAGAGTCGTGAGACAGGGCAGAATATCGGAAGAAGAACCGCTAAGATGGCAAAGGAAAGGTACTCGCGGTCCCCCAATGGGGAGCACGCGTCACGTTCGCGGCGCTGCACGGCAGGCTCCTTGCGCGAGGCGCACGTACATGCGCACACACATCGACACACCGTGCGTGTCGAAGGAGTTCCCGCGGACGTGTAGGCGCGCTGCAGTGTCACACACGCTTCAGCGAATCAAGAAGGGAAGCAACGGTGCGCCTGCGTGTGTGTTGAGGGGGGGTGAGTATGGGCCTCGCTCCGCGACCGCGTGGCGTCAGCGAGGTCAGTGGAAAGAAAAAGAAAGAAAGCGTGTCGCAGGCGGTCAGCGCGGTGTACTCGCGGATTTTGCGGCAGGTGCACAAGACACGCAGCAGCTGGCATCAAGATACCGGCGAGATTGAGGAAAGGGGGGTGCAGCGTGACAGAAGTTTGGAGGAAGATGCACCAGCCGGTGTAGAGAAATCGTCAGAGGGCTGTCCTGTGAGCTAAGACCTGCTCTTGCAAGTGTGGAAGGAGGACGTGGCACACAACACGCGCGGTGCCTGGGCCAGCGGGAAGACGGGAGAGGCTCGGCCGCGGTCCCGGAAACTACAGCTGAGGTACCCACAACGTGCGCGCTCCCGTCTGCGCCCCGTTCGTGCGCCTCGCCGAGTGACTTTCCCAGCCCGCATTCGCTCGCAGAAGGGGCGTTGCCCGTCCCCGTACTTCTCTCCTGCGTCCCACTCCACTCCAACAACGCACTTTGTGCGTTGCAGGTGAAACAAGAGAGGCGGGGGGAGGTGGACGCCACCATCGCCGGGTTAAAAGGCTGGCACGTGTCGCGGTCACCTCCTCTCTTCTGAATGTGTGTGTGTGGATGGGTTGTGCGCGCGCATCTCGGCCTTTTCCACGTGCGCCCCCCGTTGACAGGGGACGCACCATCGTCGCGCCACAACTCACAAGAAGGCACTTGCGTCTAAATCGAACTTCTATTCATTTACTTTTTTTTTTTTGCTTTGAACGTCAAGTGGCAACGGAGAAGAACTGGTTTACAGGCACGCGAAGCGAGGAAAGCGACACAGATGCAAGCGCCTGCGTGGGTGTAGACGTGCGTATCGGTGAGGCTGCGATCACGGTGATCGCCCGCCACCACACCGCACATACACACACACTTACGCACAGAGGCGCTTGCACAGATCACGTCAAAGTCAGAAAAGTACACAAGGTAACGCTGGAAAGTTGGAAAGGAGCGGGGGGGGGGGCGTCGAGGTGAGCAGAAGTCAGACACATGAAACGGGTGGGGTAATTCACACACGCATAGTCCGTCACGCAGAGGGCACGCACGCACGACACACCGGAAGGACGCGTGAACACATAAAAGGAAAAAGGGCTAGAGCAGAGTGCGAGCCTCTCTTCTCTCTTAGTGTTTGCTGTTTCTCGCGTTGAGCAGCGACGTGGTGCATGTTGTTGCCGGCCTGCGCCATTCTTCTTGTGCGGCCGGAGGTAGTGGAGGACGGGAGTGGGGTGAGGGAGCGGTTAGAGAGGAAACCAGGGAAGGCAGCGTGTGCAGACGGGAGTAAGGGTTGCGCCGACATTCGCAGGGTTGCCCTCGTCTCCACGCCGCGTTGACTCCACTTCACCTCAGTGATTCCCTGCAAAAAGAAAGCACGAGCCCCCTATGAAAGCGGTGGGTGCTCATCCACCTATGCACGTCTCCTACGGCACGCTTGGCGCCGTCGGTCCTTCTCTTCCCTACACACACGGGCACGCACGCTTTGGCACCGCACTTGAGGGCCGCATGTGCACCGCCGCATCCCACACACACACACACACATACACCGGTGCCGGCACGTTCGAGCACCAGTCGGCCGAATGCACCCCGCGATGAGCCTGCACACACCCAACAAACCTAAAAAAAAAAAGGAGAATCGATGGGCTAAACAAGAGCAACAACGCCGTGGTGCCAAGAGGAGCATCGCATTCTTTACACAAGCGAGCGAGGGAGAAAGATAGAGACGTTCAACACAAACACACGCACACGTCAACACACGGATTCACACACAAACAAACAAACAGGAAACGCAAGGGCGACGGCGGAGGTGGAGAAAGAAAAGGCGTCCAGACACGCACACACGCACACGCACAAACACCAGCCATCACATGCGATGCCACAAAGCACAAGCCAAGGGAGAAGCACTACCAAAACTCAAAGCAGCACGGAGGTGCACACACACACACACACACACACCACGTGCACACGCACCCAAAGCCTCATGGTCAACCACTCTCCACGTTTGTTTTCCGTTTCGGTCCCCCCGCCCTCCCTCCAGGCGGAGGCCGACGGAAAACAAAAGACATGAAGCGACTCGTAGGTGAACAGACGGGGCCGCGAGCCTGTACTGGTATGTGTGTGTGTGTGCGTGTGCATCGATCCCCGAAGGGAAGCCGCCGCGAACCCAACAAGAGAAAAAGAAAAGAGCCGCGAAGGAAGGATGAAGGAGTAGGTGAGGCGATGGACAGCAAAGAGCGGCCCTCACATACAGAGTGAAATAGGCGAGCCCCGTCGAGGGGGGCCCCGAGTGGTGCGTCGTTCGGGGGAGGGAGGGAAAGGCATCAACGAGGCGGAAAGGCACGCGACGACATCGGGCACCGACGTCGCCGCCCACGCGAAGGTAACCTGCACGGCGACAACACGTTGGCACGCACACAACACAGACGTGAGCGCTAGGTGAAGGGGTAAGAAGGAGGAGAGGAGGGGACGAGCAGTGTTGACGCATCTTGTTTGCACTTTTTGTTTTTTTTTTCTTTTTGATGACTTCGCCTGCCACGCTTGACGCAGCGCGTGCGTGAGTGTAGGAAGGGGATAGGAAAAAGCCGCCAGGAGAAGGCCGAAACGCGCAGAGGTGCCGTGGCACACACACACACTCACAGGCAAACTCACGATGAGGTAAAAGGACCCATGAGAAAACAACAGCAGGCAAAGCGCTCACATAAAAGAAAAAGCCCTCGAGGGACAAATAGAACCCAAAGGAACACACACGCACACAGAAGCAACCTACGACCGTACCCGTCCTCGGACCTGCTTCCTTTTTTTTTTCTTTTTTTGAAGAGAAGAAGGGTAAAGGAGCTGTGTGCAGGGGTGTGTACGACGGTATGCAGGCATGTGCTGCACACCAACACACACACACACACACACACAAGCAGAAGCACAAGCGCACGCCTTCTCCTACACAAAGGAGGAGGATAGGTGAGGAGCAATGCACGGTCACGCTGTTCACGAGACGGGCTAGACAGGGAATACAAATGATCATGATAAAAATGGAATGTAGTCTTGGAGTTTTTTCTTTCTTGTTTTCTTTCTTTCTTCTTTTGTTTTTCATTAAGAGTCGCTTCTCTCTTCATTTCTGCGGCTTTTGTGTGTGTGCGTGTGTGTGTGTGTGTGTGTGTGTGTTTTTTCTTTGCTGTCTCTGCTTCCGTTAGCTGTGGCGTCCCTCTCGGCGCTCGCAGAAGGCGCGGGTGATGATATCGCCGGGGGTGGGGAGGGGAAGGGAAAGGAGGGGCGCTTCCATGGTCTCTCACGTGTGTGTGTGTGTGTGTGTGTGAGGGGGGTTCTTGGCTGCGCGCACGTCGCACACGACGAGATGGCCCCCTCTCACATCTTACCCGGATCGAGGGCATAAGAGAGACAGGGAAGTCGCCAACATGCACCGCTCGCAGCACCACAGCAACTCGCGCGCCACACACGTCGCGTACCACGGCGGCAAGAGAAGGTAGAGTGGGAAGTGCCGCGTGCGTCACTGCAGAGCCGAGGAGGGAAACTCAGAAGGGAGGAAGCGCTGATTCAAGTCGGAGAGAAGGGGTGGACACGTGGGGGAGGAGACGAGCCAGCAAGCGATCGAGGTGAGTCACACAAAACACGAGGATGCACATACACAGGGCATGACGCGTAAACGAGTTGAAACACGCAAACACACACACACACACACACACACAAGCGCGTGACGAGGACGACGTGCCGACCATGGGGTCGGCTCCCTCCAACACCAACAGAGGAGGGAGTGCTGAGGTGCGGTGAAGCAAGCGGAAGAGAGCAGCCAATCACGTGCTGTGGGTCCGTGTGTCTCTGTGCGTGCGTGGGTGAGCGTGCGTGCGTGCTCGTCGCAAGCCGCCACGTAAGCGAGACGACGAACCACAGAGGAGACGCGGACAAGTCGTGGAGACGGAGGAAGGAGGGGGGCCGGCAGTCGAAGGGGCCAGGGAAGCCGACGGCGCCTCCGATCAGCAAAGCAGTGGAAACCGACAAACATGAGAGAGTGGGAGACGAAGGGAGGAGGGGAAAAGAAGATAGCGAGGGGGGGAGCCGCGGATGAAGAAGAACGGGCGGGGAGGCGTGGTGCAGCGATGCAGCGATGCGAGCCCGCGACAGATAGACAGAAATAGAAACAACGTGAGAGCGAGCAAGCAGAGCGGAAACGGTGTCGAGGGTGCCGGGTGGTCGAGCTGGTCGTGGGTTCGTTTGTGTTTGTTTGTTTTTTTCTCTCTTCGCTATTCCTGTTGTTGCTGGCACTTCACAGAAGGTCAGCGACACAAGACACCACAGTGCGGCAAAGGACAAAAGAAAATAGAAAGGTGAAGAGAGAGAGAACGGGGACCATGCGAAGGAGGAGAATGCGGAGGTCAGGAGAGCGAGCCGCTGACGGGGGGAGTGAGGGGGTTGCCGTCACGGGCATAGAAAGTTGCTCAAGGCTGCGCTCGTGCGTGCGTGCTGGCCGTGCGGGACGGCTGCACCGCCAGCACGCACGAACGCACGGAAACTCCCACTGGCATCACGCAACGCCGTCAGTGGACCGCACTACTGCCTCTTGCGCTCCTCCATGTCGAAGGAAGAGCTCCGGCTGTTCTCGTCGACGGCCGGCTCGCGGAACGCCGCCCTGGAGGCGCGCTCTGCATGCGCCACCTGCGCCTCACGCTCGCGCATGCGGCTACGCTGCGGGGTGTCGCTGTAGTCCAGCTTCATGATTATCTCGCGGTAGTAGCTGACGACGTTGTCCAGGAAGATGTCGGTGGTGGTGGCGCAGAACTCCTGGTACATGACCAGCACCTCCTCGTAGCGCGCGTCGAAGCCGTCCAGCTGACTCTGGTACGCCTTCTCCTTGGTATCGCGCTCGTCGACGGCCTTTGCGTAGCTCCTGTTCGCCGTCACGTTCTTGCTCTTATTCGCCGCGGCGGACTCCATGCGCTTGACAGACTTCCTCGATGCGCCGTAGCGGCTCATCTGATCCTCCGTCTTCTTGCCCTGCGCGATAGCCTGCGCCGTGGCCTTGCTGAGCTTTTCCAGCTCCGCGGCAATCTTGTCCTGGATCTCCGCGCGGTACTTGGCGCTCAGACCCGACTTGGCGTCGTCCATCGCTTTGCAGAAGTTCTGCGACATCTGGTACGACTCATCCGCGAAGTCGCGGTCGATCCTCGTCGTGCTGCCGCCCTGGTCCGCGCCGTCCGCACGGCTCTGACGCCGCGAGGTCGACCCGCCCGTGCCGCCGTGGCTGAGGCACGCCGTCACGCCCGCGTAGCCCGCACCGACATCCCGCAGGCACTTGGGCGTGCCGTCCATGTTGGTCAGCGCTGCCGTGATGCTCTTCTTCAGCGACTTGTTCGACTCGCGCAGCGTCTTGAGCGTGTCGTAGCTGCGCTTGAACTCAGGGTTGACGTCCTTGCCGTCCGCCTTGGAGACGATGATGTTGCTGAGCTTGTTGCCCATCGTTGCAAGTGTGTGTGTTTGTGTGTTTGTGTGTGTGGGTGGGTGGGTGGAAGAGAGAGGGAAGGGTGGAAGGAGAATGCCGAATGGAGGACACGCGGAAGGGGAGTGTTGGATGCGGAATAGGTTGACGTGAATGGTGACGGAGCGAGAATGCGAAGGAGAACGGAACTATGCTATGGTGTGTGTGTGTGTGCAGGAACAGGTCAGCCAAGCCGAACAGGGAGGGGGGGCGTTCAAGGAAGGATGTGCATAAGATGGAAAGAGGAGGCGGAGGGGGGGGAGGAGAAGGAACGCGCAGGGGGGGGAGGTAACGCGGCGACGAGCGCAGGGGTCTGCGTGCGGTGCTGCCGGCCGCTCCGCATCACCGGCCACTCGTGCATCGGTGCAGCGCCTGCTCCCGCGATGGCGCCTCTCTCGCTCTCCATCTCCACAGGGCCGTCAGCGAACACCAACTCAAGAGACGCGGGAGAAGCGCACACCAAAGCGCAGCAGTCAACGCCATCTCTTGCGTCTATTAGTTTCCTCTTTCTTTTGTTTGCTCGCGGCGTCACCGCTGTGGCACACGGATCCACTGTGCTCCCCCACTTGACCTCTTCCTCCACCCCCACTCCACCCCACCCCACTTGGCCACATCGACGGAGTGGCACAACTGGAGAGGGCACGTACGCGGGTGAGGGAGACGTGGAAGGGGGGGGGGGGGCGACAGGAGACGGAGCTGATGGACGGTGCGGTGGGCGACGCCCCCGACTTCAGTAGGAAGGGGGCAAGAAAGGCAGGTGCTGCGGATACAAAGGCGAGCCAAAACAAGCGCACACGCACACACACGGCCTGGACACACACACACACACACACAGGGAGAGGATTAGAGCGGAACGGGTACGCGTGTGTGTGTGTGTGTGTGTGTGTCCAGGCCGTGTGGAACCAGAGCGAGGCAGGGAGGGAGGAGGGTACAAGAGACGGTGGCGAAGCGCCAAAGGGAGAAGCAAAACACAAGAAACGCAAAGAGAAAAGTACAGCAGTTGTCGTCGCGTCACGGGGGGGGGTCCACACGGCACGTGCGGGCACAATGCGTGTGGCTGGCACCGCCACGTGCGTGCACGCCTCTGCCATCTTTTTTTGTGAGGGTGTTTAAGTGCGAGTGTGCTCGTGCGTGTGGTGGTGCGATGCGCGGAGGCGGGAAGGCGAGGAGGAAGCGGCCTTGATCGAGCCCAAAGGCGTGAAGACGGGAGGAGGATGGATGGAAGCACACACACAGACGCGATCAGCGCCCACTCGACACAAGCACACAAGCAGAGCTCACACACACACACACACATAGTGATCGAGACTTAGACGTTCGCGGAGGCGCTCAAGGACTCTGAAGGTGAAAGGGGGGTGGGGCGGAGAATGCAAAGAAAAGAAAGGCGGAGGAGGCCGTGATGAGCATCGAAGCAAGCGGAAGGTGGCAACTGGGGGACACGTGCGGTGTGTGTGTGCGCACACACGCCGCACGTGCGACGGAGGGGGGGGGGAGTGGAGTGGAGTGGAGGTGGAAGTGGGAGGAAGGTACCAAAGGAGCGCATCGTCATCGATGACGTGCGCAAGCGGAGGTGGGGCAGGGGGAAACACAAGCGCACACGCGCGCTGGCACAAGGAGAAGAGCAACACGCAAACACACAAACAGAGACACATAAGGACAATCGAAGCAGCAGAACCTAAACACACACACACGCATACACAGGTGGGAGGGGGCGTCCCTCTTCCATCGTGCCGTGACTGCTCGCGGACAGGACCGCGTTGGTGCGCCTCGCCCGCCTCTTCAGAGTGAGACCGAGAGAGAGAGAGAGAGACAGACATGGAAGCGAGCAGCCCACGAAATCGAGGTAAGGTCGCCGCTCTCACGACGAGCCCTCGTGCCGTACCTGCGAGTCCTCCCACGCCCGCACCCCCAGCAGCCCCGGCTGCGGGGTGGGCACCGGGCTGTCCAGGCCGCAGCTAGCCGAGAGGCTCTGCGAGCGGCCCGACACGCCGCCGCTGTTGCCGTTCGCATAACCACCGCCACCGCCGTACCTGCCGGCGTCGGAGTCCACTCCATCCCCACACCACGGGTACGCGCCTGCCGCATCCCTGCAGCTGGCACGCACGGACGCGGGGTGAAAGCCGGTCTCGAGGCTGGACAGCACCGTGTACCGCTGCGGCGCCGCCCCAGCAGGGGCGGCGGGGATGCACTGGGTGGGGCGCGGCGCGGGCTCCTGCGCGGGTCGCTGCCCGTGTCCGCCGCCGAACGCGTACACACCGCTGGCGCCGCGATTCCGATCTGAGGCGTCCAGCCACTGTGTGTTGATGCTCATGGACATGTTGTCGTCCTCGGGCGGTGGTGGCGCGGAGGCAAACCCCATCGCGCCGGCCGCCGCCCCCCCTGAAGGGCGCCGACCCTTCGTACTACGGCGCGCGTGCTGCTGAGTGAGGGCCATTACGTCGCTGATGGTGGCGGTCGACCCGCGCGGGCGTGGGCTGTGCAGCGGCACGCGGAGCTCGTCTGCGTGCCCGGGTGTCTCGGAAGGGAAGAGCACGAGGGGCTGCAGCGACCCACGCGGCGTGCGCTCGCGGGCGTCGAGCGACACGTAGTGGTCGTCGAAGGGCTCGGAGGAGCGGCCGCGCTGCAGGGCAAGGAGCAGGTCCGCACGGTCTGCAGCCGCTGTTCCGGCAGGCCCCAGCGCCGCGGGGCTGCGACGCTGGTCCGGGCGCTGCGACGACGGTGGCACGTCGGCGGCGCGGCACGTCGCAGACGCAGCGGGGGACGGGAAGGCGGCGACGGGTGGGGTGGCGCCCGTACCGAACGGGGTGTGGCGTGCGGCGGGCTCCGCGGTGGGCCGCCGAGGCGCCGCCGCGCCGCGCCGCTGCGCCGCCACCGAGCTCCCCGTGAGCCTTCCGGAGCTCATGTCCGCCGCAGGAGTGCCCGCAGCGGCGGGCGGAGCGGCGAGAACGGCGAATGGGTTGGTGGGGCGCCCGACGAGGGGCAGCGGATCGGTGTGGCGGGCCGCGGCGTGAAACGACGGGGCCTGCTGTGGGGGCGGGGACGGGTCCGGCTCCTCCGCGGAGAAGGCGCGGCTCGCGAGCTGCGCGGTGTGCACCGTGTTGCCGCCGCTCTCGCCCCCGGCAAAGTGCAGTGGGGTGCGGTAGTCGAGAAGCAGCTGCCGGTGCGGCGTGCCGCCCGCGCCGAGGCCACCCGGCGAGTTCGGGTTTGCGTTCTCCTTGTGGATCGTCTGCGCGGCTGCGGCCTCTCCGTCCTCCTCGTCCATGCCCCGCGCCGTAGGCGGCGCCCGCTCCGCCGAGGGGGGCAGGTTGCGTCGGTTGCCGTAGTAGCAGGTGAAGTTGTGCGCCGACCCGCCGCGGCTCGACTTGGCTGGGGTGGCCTTGCCCGGGGATTTGCCGAGGCTGCCGCTCATGTCCGCGCTCACTGCATCGCCAGGACGAGGGCGCAGGCGGCTGCCCAGCTGCTCCTCCGGTGCCACGCCGAGGCGCTCGCCGAGTTGCTCACCGCTCTCCACCATGCGCTGCACCGCCTCCGGCCCGTTCGGCGCGAGGCAGCCAACCACCTTCAGCATCTGCGCCAGGTACGTCGTGTTGGCGTCGAGGAAGTCGTCCATGGTGTGGCCCGCGACGTACATCTGGCGCTGCATGAGGGACTCGTACTCGGCGTCGAAGGTGCGCAGCTTCGCTTCGTAGATCTGCTCGTGTTGCCGCATCTTGCCCACCTGCTTCACGTACAGCTTGCTCTCCGTGAGTGGGCGGCCCTTGTGGAGGTACTTGGCCTCCTTCTTGCTCACTACCTTGCGCGAGGTGATGAGCTTCCGCAGCGCCGAATCCACGTCGTCGCCAAGCTCGCGGGTCTTCTGGGAGCACTTGAGCACCTCGTGCAGCCGCGCAAGCACCGTCTGGTGCACCGCCCCGTTGTATGTCACGTACTGCGCCCCCTCCTTGATGCTCTTCATCTCCTCCGAGAAGAGGGAGCCGGCGCGTTGCAGCGTCTGCCCGTAGCTTTCGGCGAGGCGGTTGTGAAACGAGATGTGGTACGCGGTGTTCATGCAGCTGTGCGGGTTCGTGTTGTTGATGCACTGCGCCACCTCGTGGTAGCTGTGGCCCACAAGCGAGAGGCTGGAGGCCACCTCCCGCATGGCCTGCGAGGTGCGTGTGATGTGATTGTCGAACTGCTTCAGCACCTTGCCGAAGAGCTTCACCCGCTCATGGCGGAGGGAGAAGTCGTAGTTGCCGTTCGCCGGCGACGGGCTCTTGGCGTTGAACATTCTTGCGTGGGGTCGCAAAGACACGCCCACACGCAAACACACACAGGAGATCGGAAAGGAGGACTGTGACTCAGTTTGCCTTCAAACAACGAGCGAGCGGCGTGAGGGTGCGGGTGTCCAAGCGAATACGCGATACAGCCGTACGCAGTTGTGTGTGTGTGTGTGTGTGTGTGGGAGCGCGTGTTCTTCTTAAGCTTCGCAGCGGTCAGCGGTCCACAATCAAGAGGGTGAAGGGCGGGGTTGGCCGGATAGGCAGAAGTTGCGTGCAGCTGGCCCTGAGAAAGGCAGTGCCACACACACACTGCAGGCCACACCTCCACGCAGTGAGCGGCGACGTGGTTCAGTCACGCAAGGGGGACGCGCGCTAAAGACGGAGGCGTTGTGGGAGAAAAGGGAGTAGCGAGGTCGGTGGTCAGCGGGAGCGTGCGCCGCGCTGTGCGTTTGTGTGTCCGTGCCTGTCGCTGACGTGGTGTAGCTGGCGCTGGTGGCCTACCGCGCGAGGAGGGGGAGGTGGGGGGATGAGGAGGAGGCGGAAGAGGGAGGGCCATCACAGGCGGGGTGAGAAGGGAGTGGGGGTGGTCGTTCAGCGTAGCCAGTGTGGCGGTTTTAGGATAGGTGAACAGGTGGGCGAGACTCGTCACTCTGCTGTTGGTGCTTCCGTCTGCTCGAAGAGTGGACGTGCTTGCGGCGGCACGGGGGGTGGGGAGGAGCACAAGGACCACAGCGCTGCAGAACATGAAGAGAGAGATGGGCAGAGAAAGAAATTCGGCAGCGTCGCGTGGCCTCGCACCGCCGCGCATACCGGAAACCGCCTTCCACCACTACCCACCACGACCGCCCCTCTTGTCTTTGCCTCCTTCGTGCATGCTACGGGGCACGACCACCACCGCCACGTTGCCTCCCGTGTGCTGGGACGGGCCCAAGTCTTCTCATATCGTGTTCTACTTCGCTTTTCTCTGCTTGCTGCCTCTGCGTCGTCTGCTGTGTGTGTGTGTGTGTGTTGCGCAGCGTGCGAAAGAGGAGTGCAGAACGGAGAGACCAGCATTCGAGGGGAAAAGAGAAGACAGCGCAACACGTGCAAAGCTGGCAAACAAAAAGAAAAGAAGTACATCGACGTGTGTTTGCGTGCGCTTGCGTGCATACGTGTGTGTGTGTGTGTGTGTGTGTGTGTGTGTGTACATCAGAGTGTTTTTGCTCGTGGGATTGCACACACTTCCACGCATCCTCTCCATGTGTGCAAAAGAAGAGCGGAGCATCGTCACGGCAGACCGGAGACGCGACACGCCACGCACGCCCTCGCCGCTGCCCTCGCCGCTACATGGAATGCACCCTCACGCACACACGTCAACACACATCACGTACCCGAGCATGATACCGAAGAGACGCGGAAAGGGGTAGTGAACAGGTGAAAAACCTACACTCGCACACACATCAACACACACACACACACACACAGCCAGAGTGTGTGACCACACAAAAAAAGGGCACAGACATAGCTGACGCTCTCTCAAAAATGGTTGTGCTCGTAAAGGGCGTCATGACACGCGCACCGACATGTTTGCCTCTCTGCGGCTGCAATCGCCAGGAACGAAATCCTATCGCACGCGCACGCACCGTGACACGGCACCGAGAAGCGGAGAAACTAATATCCATAAATCGGCGAACGCACGAGACACACACACACACACCACGAGAAGGAAAACAAGAGAGAGCAGCGTCACGTGCGCTAGATGACACATGGGGGAGCTTGAGAGACGGGAAGCGCAGCGATCTAGTGGCAAACCAAACCAAGGAGATACGGAGGAAGCCGGGAGAGAGCTAACAAAGTCGCAAGAGGAAGAGGCGCACGTGTTGATGATACAGGCCGCCGCAGGGCACAACAACTCGACGGAGAAGACGAGGAGAGCCAAGAGAAAAGGGAAAAAAAAAAAAGGCCGCACACGGGTGCGCAATCGGGGAAAAGAGGGACGTACGGTTGAGGGGGGGGAGGGGGGCGCAGTTATGACGTGTGTCTGTGTGTGTTTGCTTGTGTACTGCTCTCCTCAGGCCTTGCTTTGCAGGACCTGCGTGCGGAAAGGCAGAGGAGGTGGGAAAGGTGAGGGGAGGGGAGGACCGAGAAGGTCGACGGGGGGATGAGGTGGGGGGGGGGATGGGGGGCATCCGCGGCCCGGCCCCTCCTCATCTCCCACCTCGCCCGGACTACCTTCTCCCTCCCTCCTCCTCCACAGGGGACAGGCACTTGGGAGGTGCACGTCCTGTAGTTTTGCAGCATCGGCAAGGACTCCATCGCACAGCAGCAATCCCAGCTGAAGAGCTGGACATGGAAAAGGGAAAGAAAAAGAAGAAAACGGAAACGCCAAAGAAGAGCAGAAGCGGCCAGGCTTCTGTCAACAAAAACAAAAGCGAAAACGAAGCGAATGGGAGAGCACGCGCGTGTTGTGTGTGGGTGGGGAGGGTGCTCCATACAACGCACGCAGTCACGTAGGAGGAGGGGGAAGGGAGGGAAGAGGACGGGAAGAAAGAGGAGGGGCGGAAAGACGAAAGGAAGCCACACACTCTTCGTTGTAGTCTGGCGGAGGTCGCCTGCGCGAGACCGAGAAGCGAACAAAGTATGGAAGCGCTCAAGTCGACTGCGTCTACACCCCTTCTGGACGCCACGGCAGACACAGGAGTGCAGAGAAAGTTAGATGGGGGAGAGGGACCGAGATGGCGAGCTTTGCGGATGCGTCAAGCACCACTGTGCCTCCTCTCTTCCCCACACTGCCTCCACTCCAGTGAATGGGCAGTCGTGACGGGATCTCCGCACCGCATCGCACACCCTCATCTACATCGGCAAAGAGAAGAAGAGAGCCTCCGTGATGCCGCCGTGGTATCCACTATCACCCTCGCACCCTTCCCCCCAACCCACACCCCCTTGCTGATCTGCTCTCAGCGGATGCGATGCTCAGCTTTCCGCGCCACCAACTGCTTGTGCGGCGCAGTAGGGCAGACGGGCGTCCACATCTGTGCAGTGCCCCGTCATAGACAGACACACGCACAAACGGGGTTCGACCGCTGCTCTTGCGTCAGCACCGGGCCGTCACGACTGCATGGTCTTGGAAAGGTTGGAGTAGTACTTGACCGAGTACGTGTGCAGCCCGTCCACAACCCGCTGCAGCGTCTGGCTGCGCTTCTGCAGGAGCGTTGTGTAGGTCGCGCGGAACTTCTCCGAGTCGGCGTCCGCCTCGGCACGGAGCTTGTCGCGCTTGGCCACCTTCTCCGCAAACTTCGGGTTGTTCGCGACACCCTGGTTCTTCTTGGCCAGCTTCGTCTCGAGTGAGTCGACCTCGGCGCGCTGCTTGTTGAACTTAGACACCACCGCGTCGTTGGTCGCCTTGGCCTTCTCAGTGACCCTGATCGTTGACTTGAGCTCATCGATCGCGGTGCTGATCTCGCGCGTGAAGTCGTTCATGTAATTGACAAAGGAGTACGTCTCGGCACCGCTCAAGCGACCCGGCGGCAGCTCCGACGCGCGGCGCGACTTGCTGCCATTGCCGGCGATGGAGTTCGTGGCCATGTGCCGATCCACCGCCGTGCACAGACTGTCCGCGCGCGTGCGGATGGCCGAGTTCTCCTCGCCCTGCGAGAGCTCGCGAATGGCAATCGCGATGGCCTCCATCGCCCCATCGAGTTCCTTCACCGCCGTGAGGTACTTCTTCGATGCCGCATCGTAGCTGCTGCAGGCGTGCTTGAGCTTCTTGATCAGCACGGACTGATCATCCGAGGGGGCCGCCTTGGGCATTGTCGGGCTGTCTTCGTTGAGGGAGAGGGGAAGGAGTGGAGGTGAATCTGATCCTAGGCGTGCGATAGACAAAGAAAATGGGGATTGAGCTTTCTCGAATTAGATCAACACGCGGCGTGTGTAAACCGAACTTCGGTGTTGATGAGGGTTGCGCTGAGTTTCACCAAAGGAATAGGAGAAGCGTGAGGGGGGGGGGGGCGGGGCCAGCAGCGTCGCAGCCCTGTGTGGATGTTCGTCAGAGGACGCGGAGTCCCGCTGGTTGGTGACTCACCCGAGTAAGGAGCGTACGACGCAGAAGTAAGAAAGGCGGAGAGTGAAGAGAATGCAGTACGGGACACAATAAGGAGGCGCACCACAGTACAGGGCACCGACAGAGCGCGAGCGGCGTCACTTTTTTTTCGGCTTTGCGTTGCTCGTTTGATTTGATTTGTGTGTGTGTGTGTGTGTGAGGGGGAGGGGGGCGGAGGAGAGGGAAGGGGCGCGAACGGCCAGTGGTACGTTGCGTGAAATGCAAGAAACTGGGGTGGGATGCGCGGGACGTCAAAGCTGGGGTTGAGAGACGGAGAGAGAGAGCCAAATGTGCTAGCGATGTTTTCGTTTGTGTGTTGATGAGCTGCAGAGGGTCGTGCTGCGGTGATGTAGTGTAGTGTTGTGTAGAGAAAACAAAAGATGAAGGGCAGTGAGCACAGGAAGAGAAAGTGGAGCGGCGTTGGTGGGTGCAGTGTGCGGGGGGGAGGAGGAGAAGAGCTCAAGTGCTGTGGGTGGATGTGTGTGTGTGTGTGTGTGTGGTTGTATGGCTGGTGCTGCAGAGCGGGGATGGCCGGTGCCCTGCGTACGTGGCGCGCAGCGCACACTCGCGAGCGCTCCGCACATCAGCCTCTGGGCCATGTCCTTGCTAAAGACACGCAGGGTCATCTCTGATGCGAAACGCTGCGGGTGAGCATCCCTCAGTGACGACACTGGCCAGCGGCGCGCATCAGCAAGCTCCTGCCGCCTCGACTCCCCCCCCCCTCCCGCGCGCCTTACCCCACTCCCGCCTCCGGTGCCCTAATAGAAGTGCGTCACGCATCAGTCAGATGCGTGCACGGCTACTATACGCAGCGTGGAGTGGGGTGGGGAAGAGGGAGATGGAAGAGGGGGAGGGGAGGGAGGGCGATGCGAGCAGCCAACGCGTGTAGCCCTTATCAGGCCTGGCACGTGTCCACTCTTTGTGGTTTGGCGTGTTGTGAGCTTTGATGAGATACGGAGTTTTGTCTAATTACGTTCACCGCGAAGCACGCACCCGAAGCACGGGCGGCGCCGGCTCCTCCTTCCCCCGTGGGGCGGCGAAGGAGGGCATTAGTGGAGAAGAACACGCCAAGAGAGAGAAAGAAGAAGAAGACAGGCACACAGGGAGGGGAAGGGGAGGGGGGTGTTTAACCCGCACGCGCACCTACGCACATGCGCACGCACACGCAGACACACAAACAAAGGCTAGCCGATAGTTGGCCAGACCACTCCCAAGGTAGCGCCACATCCGCACCCCAGCTGCAGACCCGCATGCGGGCGCACTCACCGTCACCGCCACTACAGCGATCCTTACCCCCCCCCCCACTCTCTCTCTCTCTCTCACCCAACACACTCAACACGGGAAGTCCGCCGGCGCGCCGCGTGATTCGGGCTACACGCACTGCGCCACGGAGCGAGATCAACACGTCGCCCCTCCCCCCTCTGAACTACCCACACGTGACCTTTTTTATCTCTCTTGTTTGCCTTTCGAGGAACGGAGGACAAGGAGGAAGGATGAACGCAAGAGTGTGTGTATGTGACACCCCCCACCATCACCACCACCTCCCTTCCACAATGCCCTCGCCCAAGCAAGCGTACACGCACACGCGCGCGCGTACGCACTGCAACGCACCCCAGCACCAACAAGCTCGAGAGGAAAAAAAAAGAGAGAAGAGCCACACAGGCGGGTCCTGCACGGCGGTGGATGAATGGCAACGGGTGGGGCCGGGCGCACGACACGATCAAAGGCAAACGAGAAGACAAGAGAAGAGATATAGTAAGTAAGGTGGTGGTGTATACAAGAGGAGGATGCTAAGTGGAGCTGAATGTGTGTGTGTGTGTGTTTGTGCGCCAAGGAAGGAAGGCCTGGAGCGGACCTGGGAAAAAAAAACAGAAGGAGGGAAAGAAAGACACAGCAAGGCAGCGCAGCTGTGAATGCCTCGTTCTTTCTTTTTTGCGCTCGTCTCTTGCACACCACATCCACTCACGAACACACCAAAAGCACACCGCGACCAAGGAGAAGCCAAATCCGCCCACACGCACTCGATGCCCGCGCGAGAGAGAAGAACCAAACGAAAAAAAAAAGAAAAAAGAGAATCACAAGTCACCACCGATGAAGGCGCCAAGAAGCAGACACACGCATCCACGCGCTGGGACGCACACGCAGCAGGGGGAGGGGGAGGAGCGCAATGGCGAGGAGTGGAGGACACACACCGCGAGAGAGAGAGAGACTCGTACACAAGAACATGCACAGTCCCACCCCCAACTCTCCTCCCCCTCCCTCCCTCCCGCTCCACGCGCCACAAGGAAAAAGAAAGAAAAGAAGAGAGTCGCCACATTCGAGCACCAACGCTCAAGAGGGAAATCAACCGAACAGAGGAAGGCAAGAAACCAAAAGCACCCACAAACACACACACACACTTCACGTAGTCGAGCAAAGGAGGGAAGAAAGAAAGAAAAAAGAGACCCACAAGGCACCTGCACCAAAGTACACACTCTCACACAGCCGCACATCCGCGACCATGCCCAGTGGTGCCCCCCCCCCGCTACTCCATCGTGGCACACGCGGGAGGGCCGGGTGAGACCGGCCGCGGATGCATGCAAACGGGAGCAGCGGAGAAGGGGGGGTGGGGTGGGGTGGTGGCGGAACCTCCTACCCCCTCCCCCCCCTCCAACCGCCCGTCCTCGAAGGTGCGCACCCCCAACGCGCGAGACGCGGCGCGACACGACTCGAGACAGGCCGGAAGGGGAAAAAACAAAAAGCAAAAAAAGGGGGAGAAGAAAGGGAAGACACCAACACAACAAAGAAGAAGAAGGGGGGGCGGAAACACGCTACGGATGGGGGCACGGGTGCGAACGCGCACACGACACGTGGAACGGGCCAAGAAGAGGGTGAGAAGAGGACGAGGAAGAGCCCGGCAGTCCGTCAGGCACACACCGCCACACACACACACACACAGACACGGAGTAGCGCAGGAAACAAGCTCTTGAAAAAAGGGAAGAAAGATGGCACACACACACACACACACGCACACAGAGACACGCACAAGTGGAAGAGGTGACACGCCGTTACATGTGTTGAAGAGGGTCAAGAGAGAGGGAGGAGCGCACGACGACCACACCGGGGGGAGGGGGGGAGGGGGAGGGCGGGCCGTGGTGCGTGAGAGCGGAAGTTTGTTTGGGGAGAGGGAGGGTGCGAGTAGCGGCACAGGCAATAGCAGCAGCAGCACCATGAAGCAACAGTGACCGCGGCGCGGCATCACCGCAGCGTAAGAGCCCCGCAACGCCAGACAAGACGAGGGCAAGGAGGGCACCAACGCCTCACAGGCCCCCGCAACCTCCAGCCCCACACCCGTCCCTGCGCCCCTCCCTCCACTCGAACTGGCACTCAGCTGGAGGCTGACGAGGCGGCCTGCAGCTTGTTGGTCTTGGCTCGCGCGTTGCGTGCACGTCGCTTCGCCGCGCCACTCTTGCCGACCTCTGCGCCGCCCCCGCTGCCAGCCCCACCACCGCTTCCGCCCGCGGCGTCCCTGCTCGCTCCAGAGCCTGGGGCAAGAGGCGACGGCGGGCCCGACTTGCTCGCAGAGCCGCTGCTCTTGTCCGCCTCCCGCCTGCCCTCGTTGCCGCCGCGCCCCGCAGACGCCGCAGCTGCCGCAGCAGAGGTCGGCGCAGGCGGTAACGGGCTCGCGGCACCGCCGCCCCTCCTGCCCGTGTTGGCCGCAGGTGCCGCTGCGGTGGCCGGGCCTCCGTTCGTCGCCTCCTTGCCGCCTCGGCCCGCCGCTGCGCCCTGCGTGGCCGAACCGCTGCCGCGCGCGTTGCGGCTTTGGACACTGTTGACACCGGCGCTGTTGTTATTGGTGCTGCTGCTGCTGCCGCCTGTCGACGCCGCCCCAGCTTCCTTGCTGCCACCGGCTGCGGCGCCGGTGCTGGACGAGAGGCTCCCGCGCGGCAGCGGCAGCTGCGGTTGACGTGCGTTGCCCGCACTGTTGCCAGATGCCCCCGTCGACGTCGCCGGCGCCACGACCCCCGCGTTCTTCACAAGCTTTGCAAACGTCTGCCGCTCCGTGCTGCTCGCACGACGCGCGGGCCCGGCACCTCCGCTACCGCCGTGGTTGCCGCTGTTCACGCTTGGCTTGCCGTTGCCACTCGGGCCGGTGACCGCGGCCCCTGCCGTCGCGACGTTGCCCTGTGCGAGAAGCTGCACCGGGGAGGGCGTGGCCGACGTGGTGGCCGAGGTCGAAGACGAGGCGGCGGCGTTGGGCGAGCTCGCGGCTGTGTCGGACGCGTTCGAGCTGGACTCGAGCCACTGCTGCTCCTTGAGCAGCTTCGCCGCGAGTACCCGCTTCACCGTGACGAGCTCGCCGGATGTAAGCGTGGGGGTGAGGCTTGTATCCGCGCCGTTGGTGCCGGCGGTCGCAGGGCGCGGCTGGGGTGGCGAGCCGGGCGCGTTCGCCGGCCATTCGGCCTCCCCGGCATGCCCGCAGACGAGCGGGATGAAGTACGGGTGCTTGGCGGCAATGTCAAGGACCGGCAGCGGGTGCTCCACTGGCTCTTGCGCGCCGGGGCGGCCCGGTGAAGGGCCCGTCGAGGTCAGCGACGTGGCGATCGCCGCGCGGGTGAGGGTGCCGGTGGCGCCGCTGTACATGTACTGGTGCAGGAAGTACCCCGAGAGAGTGAAGTCGGCCGACACCATCATGGTCACGAGCACCGGCAGCGGCCGCTGCGGTGCCGCGCGCTTCGCGCTGGTTGTCGCCAATGCCGCCGGGCTGGCGGTGGTGGTGCCCTCGCGCAGCTGCTGCAACTTGACTTGAATGTTTTCCTCCCTGTTGTTGCGGTTCTGCCGCAGCGACAGCTCGATCTCGCGCTCGCCGTCGACGGTGGTGTGCAGGATTTGGATAAACTCTGCCCACTCCTGCTCCGTCAGGGACTTCTGCGGCGGGTAGTACTGAATCACAATGTCGACGTCCATGACGTCAATCGAGGTCAGCGCGTCCCATGCGATGAGGGTGACGACGACCGGCGACGAGGCAGGGGAGGCAGCGGCAGCAGCCGGGGACGCCCCCGGCGCTACGGCCCGCTCGGCCGCCTCGCAGCTCAGCACGTACGACGCCTGGCACTGCTGTTGCGCGCCGAGGCTGTCCATGCGTCGCGTCGAGATCACGCAGTTGGGCGAGTTCGTCGTAGCCGAGCCCGCGGTCGGGGCCTCCTTGGACACCCCCCAACTCGCGATCAGCGCGCCCAGCTGCGCCACCTCCTTGTTGTGCGTCAGTAGCAGCACGCGGTGGTACAGCCCGCTGCGATCCGTGACGATGCGGCGCAGCTGCGCCTCCTTGTCCGACTGGTTCTGTGAGAGCACGATGCGCACCCCGAGCGACTCCGCCGGGGAGCTGAGCCCCTCGTGTGGGTGGGGCATGAGCGCGACGGCGACGGGGCTGATGTAGGTGGACGGCTGCAGCTGGTAGTAGCGCCGGCTGCGACGGCTGAGGCACTGCCGCAGCGGGGGCGGCAGCTGGGCGACCGGGCCGCGGCAGATCCACATGTAGTGCGGGTGCAGGTGCAGCGCCGGGGCGTAGCGCGGGTTCTGCCGCAGCACCGCCGCGTAGAGCGTGTGGTGCAGCTCGCGCCACTGCTGCAGTGCCTTCTCGGTGCCCATCGGGGATGTGACGCTGGCGCCGCCGACCTCCTCCACCACGATGGAGGCGATGTGCGGGTACACGCGCCGCGTCCCCGGGGCGGCAGCGGCAGCGCTCCCCGCGGCCCCCGCGGCTGCGCCGTCTCTCGCGGCGTCTGGCGTGCCGCCCGTGACGGCGACGTCGACACCGGCGTTCAGGAGTGCGTTGATGCTCCAGCCGAGGAAGGCGTGCACGGGGACGACAATGATGGACGCCGCGAAGGGACACTCGGCGGCCGCAGTCGCCGTCGTCGTCGGTGACGCCGTGGTGGCAGCAGCAGCAGCCGCAGTAGTGCTGGCGGCATCTTCGTCCGCAGGCTCGGCCGGATGCGCCGTGGCGGACGCCTCCGCGCTGGACGGGGACGCGGGGTCTGCGGCGGTAGTCGTAGTCGCACTGCTGTTGATGTTGCTGCTGCTGCTGCTGCTACTGCTACTGCTCGTAATGCTGCTGGTGCTGCTCCTCTCGGTGGTGGAGTTGGCCGCTTTCGCACTCGACTTTGGCGTCTCCGCCGCCGACGCGACGGTGCCCCCCTCCGCCGCCGACGGCGCCGTGGCGGTGGGCGTCGTCGCGGCTGCCGGAAGGACGAGGGAGGCGGGCGCATTGCGGCCGGTGTGCAGCACCACGCGAACGCGCACGCCGCACGCGTCGGCCAGCGCCGTGCAGAGCCGGTGCAGCTCCGCCGCGCTCGCCTCCGTCTCCGCCAGCACCAGCGACACCTCCGGTGCCCAGTTGCGGGCCGCCAGTGGTAGCTGCGCGACGCGGCCCTCGCCGTCCGCGCGGACGGCCGCTGCGGCAGCGGTGGCGCTCGTGGTGGATGTTGTCACCGGCGCCGGCGCGGCCCCGTTCGCGCCGCTGCTGTTTGCCGCCGTCTCCTGCCCAGCGCTGAGCAGGCAGTGCATCGTGTACGTCGTCAAGAGCATGCGACACTCCGCCAGGGCCGCGTCGGTGCAGTACAGCGGCGTTGGCAGCAGTCCGCTATCGCCGTCGCCGGGCCTCGGGGACGAGGGCCCACTCGCGGCGCCGCCGGTGCTGTTGGAGCCGGTCGACGGTGTGCTGGAGGCCCCCGGGCCGGCAGCAGCAGCCGCGGCGGCACGCACCGCCGTGTTGTTGTGCACCCACACCGCCGCCGCGCTGCCCACCTGCCGCGTCCCGGTGGCGCAGCGGCCGTCCACGATGACATCAGCGAAGTCCACGGCGGTGCGGCGCAGGACTCGCTTGAGCAGCGGGGTGGGGGTGATGGTGTGGCCAGCGGCCTGGGCGGCGGTGAGCAGCTTCGCGTGGAGCTGCACCCCGGCCTCCGCGAAGGTGGGCAAGGGCGTGAGGATGCTCATCGTGCGTGTCTCTCACAATCACAGGCGAAAACGGTAAGCGGGGGTGAGAAGGAAGTGTGGCTCGTGGTGGTGCGTTGGGTGCGTCGGGGGAGGACAGGATCCAGCCTATCTGAGCAAGAGAGGAGGAGGAGGGGGGGGAAGATGCGGCAGGGCTCAGCCGACACACACGCACACACACAGAGAGACGCGCAAACGTGCGGGAGCGCTTAGACGCGAGGGAGAGCGAGCGGGATCACACTGTACGCGCAGACAAGCGCACAACCGTGCGAAGCACCTCACAACGAGGCACTGCACGCGTTGACGGCAGGCGAGGCACCAGAGTTGGAAGCCGCCACACTAAACACGCGCGCAGTGGAGGTGCACACAGAGAGAGAGAGAGAGCCCCGCGCCAACGCGGAAGGATGCACCCAAAACGTGCGGGGACACGGGGACGCACACACAGAGGGGAAGAAACAAAGAGAACACACAGAAGAGGGGAGAGCAAGCCCGCAGAGAACTGAGAAGAGCGCGCGAGCGACCGATATGCGAGTTTGGGAAAGTGGGGAGGGGGGTGTATGCCTTTGTGTGCGTGTGCGTGTCTGCTTGTGTGTGTGTGTGTGTGTGTCTAGCGACCTCGTCTCGTCCTGCAGTGAGAAGTGGCTATTGGTGAGGGGCTTTGATGTCGAGTAGGAGAGCGGTGGGGGTGGGGAGGGGGGGGAGCCTCGAGCGGTAGGACACTGAGAGAAGGAAGCCTCAAAACCAAAGAGCCGATGGCCCTGGGAAGAGAGTCGAGGCGGACGGCGTAGTGTGGTGTGCGGGGGGGGAGGTTTTACTATGCCACCAGACACGCACAAAAAAGGGGGAGGTAGACAAGGCTGTCTCGGCACTCACGCGAGCACACGTTGCAACACACGCGCACCGCGAGAGACACAACAAGGGGAGGGGGGAGGTGAGCACTCGCACCCAGAACACAAATAAAAAACACCTGACAACACTGTAGGCTGGGGAAAGAGGAGAAGTACGAACACGTCTCGCCACTTCGAAATCCCGGCTGCCCAGCGCACTTGCAGGCACGGCAGGAAGGCGCAGGCGGCGACGAGGTGGAGTGGGGGGGAAAGAGAAGACACAGAGGGGTGTGGGAGGAGGTCGACAAGGCAGCCGGCGAGAAGACGAAGCCGTCTGCGTGTACGTCCTGGTAAAGCGTGCTCGCGCAAGCACACGAAGTCCACCGTCGAAGACGCGCACGGTGTGTGTGTGTGGGGGGGGGGGGGGGGGCGCACCGCGTCCTTTGCCACTCGCGTGCGGGACGGGGCACCGTTGCGACTACCCGACTGGCGCACACACGCTCGCACGATCGCTGCTGCGATGGCCGCACTGCTGCACCGCGACACGTGATGGGCGCCCTCTTTGTACTTTTCCCCCTTTGTTCCCTCAAGGCCCCGTTGCGCTGCAGCACGAGACGCCGCAGTGCAGGGGCACCGCGCCAACCACAGCGGCGGCGGTCTACACGGGCGTACTGGAGAGACGCAACGCGAGGCTCGCGCGCTCACTGTGCTGAAGTGGCAGCGAGGTCCGGCAGAGGTCCGAGACGCCTCGGCGCGGGGGTGCAGCGGTGGAGGCGGCGGAGCTCCCGGGGAGGAAAGGGGGCCTGCGGCGGAGAAGATTCGCGTGCCACAGCGCCAATCCAGCTCGCCAACACAAACACACGCACCCGCTAAATTCGGAAGCTGAGGCGGCGTGCACGGGGAGAGCGGGGGTGATGAGAAGCCGGGGACGGCGACCACGGTCAGCACAAGGGCTGAAGACGAGCGGCTCAAACCCAAAAACCAGCCACAGCGGCGTGCGACGAGAGCGGCTTCCCGTGAGCGGGTGCAGGTGGAGACCGAGAGCGCGACGAGAAGGAGGGGAGAGAGGGAGGAGGCTCAGCTCAGCACGCGTTCCAACGGAGAGTGCACGAGGAGGGGTGGACAGAGGCCCAGGTCACCGTCACGTCCGAGTTGTGCCGAGAGCGAGTTGGAGCGGGGGGGACAAGGAGCGTCGGGGAGGGGGAGGGCGTCCAGCGACGCACGTTGCGGGGCGTGTGTGAGACGGGGATGGGAGGGCGGCACACGAGCAACGGAGGGGGGGAGGGGGAGGAGGGACAACACAGGAAGGAATAGCGGATCGCCGAGCGGCTGCAACAACGGGCCACACTGGTGTGATCGCACAGTTTGAGGGGGCGGCAGTGTTCGTATGTGTGTGTGTGTGTGTGTGTGTGAAGGAGCGTCGTACGCAACAGCCACAGCAAAGCCAGAAGATTCGAGAGAGAGAGAGAAGTGAGTGGTACGGCTGGAAAAAGAAATGGCGCAGCGTATCACCTCCGCCTTCGATGCTTCCGTCCCTTGCACGACGTCTGCGCCAGGGGGGCTGGTAGCAGGCGAGGAGCAGCGATCTGGAAAAGCGGCCGTGGCCCAGCAGCCTCCCTTCCCCGCTTCCCCTTTCCCATTTTCAACGAGCCGATCGTTTCGAAGAGGCGGGGGGAGGGGAGGGGGGCGGTGGCACCTGGCGACGTGGCTCACCACACACACACACACACACACACACGTGCGCGCCGCTGTTGACACCGAGCTTTACTGTCGGGACAGCTGGCGGGAGAAGCGCCGCGAAAAGAAGGGGGGAGAACAGGGGGGAGGGGCGCGCTGAACGGAGTCCGATCTCGCCTCCACTCCCCGTCCCCGCTCTATCTCTCCCTCTCTCCGCTGCTGTGGCCTGTCGCTCAGACATGCGCCGCCGTCTTCTTCTCCTTCTTTCTCTTGTCCCTTGGAGGTGTCTCGTACTGGAGGTGTCGGTGTATGTGCGACGCATCAACAAGGCTCTCGCATCGCGTCAGCGTGGTGCTGACGAGTTTTGCCTACATGCATTTTCATCTTCTTTACAGAGTAGCGATCACGGGTTGGCTCCCCGTTTTGTTTTTTTTCTTTTCGTCTAAAGCAATGGAAGAAGATAAAGAGAAAGGGAGAACGCCTTCTGCGCCGCCAGCGTCGTTGTTCCGTCTTCTCACCGCTCCCTCGCTTCACCGCAGGCCGCGCATCACGCGTTTGCCCCCCCCCCCCCCACACACACACCTCCACCTCCACCTCGTCGCCTCATTCCTCTGTTCGTCCACCCCACGCGACCCGTGCTCCACTGGCACGGAGGAAGCGGGAGAAGGCGAGGCTTGCGGAAGGAGGGGCGGCGGCGGCGGAGGGCGTGGAAGGGGGAGGGGGGGGGGGCACGGGTGGCGGACAGAGGGAGGGAGGTAGAAGGGGAGGGGTGAAACTGAGGAGGAGAAAACTGAAACTCATACATCGACAGTGGTTGTCCCCGCGATGCCCTCCAACTCGCCTGCTGCGGCCTGCTTGTACTGTGGCTCGTTTTTCCTGTCCCTCTTCCGCTGGGCTCTTGACTGCACTCATGGCCCACGCACACACACACACACACACCTCATGTGCGTCACCTTCATGCCAGTGTCAGAGAGGGCAGTCGAGCCCGTTCGTTCCTGTCCGTCCTTGACCATCGCACGTTGCCTCCAGCAGTGGTAAAACACGCACACGTGGTCAGCAGCGCTTGTGAGTCGCCGTCCGAACACGCGTGCCGGTCACACGCACGCACACACACACAAGTACGTGAAGAAGGGACGAGGAAGGCGCAGGCACCTTGTATACATGGCGCGCAGAGACGTCCATCATCGCCGTACTTCGCCCTGATGTGTGCGCCTGCACAGGAGTTGCTCGTGGGGGGAGGGGAGAAGGAAGCGATGGGGAAAGAAGCGGGAGCCCCTGGAGCCGTTAATGGGAAGGGCGAAGACAGAGGCGGGTCGCGAAGCGAAGAGGGGGAGCGAGTGTCTGTGCGTGTGCGTCGGTGTGCGTCTGCCTTCGCCCACGAGAGACGCCGCAACACACAATGAGAAGCGACGAGCAAAGCGGCACGGAGGGGAGACACCAGCACACACACGCACGCGCGCGCGCGCTCCGCTACGCGCGGACAGCGCAGAGTGAGCATGCGGACGGGTATGCAGCGAGCGGGCAGTGCGCAAGACACGGGAGAGATGCTCGGCAGGACCAAGCGAAGACGTAGAAGAGGGCCGCGCACCGGAAGGCAAGGACGCGTTGATGGGGAGTGGTCGGTGGGAGAGACAAGGGGGGTGCAGCGGCGGTGGCAAGGGGGAGAGGGATCAGGCGAGGCGGGGGGGATGAGGGGACGGGGGGGGGAAGAGGAAGGGGGGGGGGGGTCCGCTTCATGGGGTGGGAGGGGGAGCAACGCAAGGGAAGAAGGAGCAGCCTGTGTGCAGGTACGGGCGGAGGGACCCAAAAATGGAGGAGGAGGAGAGAGAATCAAACGGAGGCAAGCAAGCTAAACAAGGAAGGGAGTGAAAACCAAATTAAGGGTACGGAAGAGAACTCAGCGTCGAAGTCAGCGATCGTCCCTCCTCCAACACACACCCATATACATGAATGAGCTCACGCATCTAAGCTTGCACGCACACACACACACACAAACGCAAACGCACGCCCGGAGATGGAGGGATGGGGGGAAGGGCCATACGGAGCGGGGAGCATCAAACCCAGACAGCGACCACACCCCCGCGCTGTGCAAGCTTCCTACAAGGAAAAGGAGGGACAAGAAGCCAAGGGCTTGCAGCGAGGGGGACCGCCGTGAAGGGGGCGGAGTGTGTGCTCATGGGTGGCGAAGCGGCGATGCGCGCAGGGGGGAACGCGGAAAGGCATGGGGATGGGGGAGGGCGTGAGAGACGACAGAGGGGAGAAGGAAAGCTCTGAAGAAACAAAGCAAAAGACAGAGCCCGCAACGCACCAGCGAACAACGCAAAAACCACGGGACACGACGCGTACGAGCCGACGAGGTGAGTGCCGCTTTACACGCGAGCCGGGGGCTCCCCCTCCTCCCTCGCACTCCTCCCCCCTCCCCCACCCCCCCCCCTTCCATCCCCTCCCGCTTTCCTCGTCCCCATCCGCGACAGCGAGGAGCAGGTCGGGCACCAGCACAAAACGGGAAAGGACGCGAGGCGAAAGAGGTGCATGTGGAGGCATCGAGGAACTCACGCAGGGGAAGGGGGGGAGACGGGGGAGGGGTGCGCGCTACACACACACGCACACACACACACACAACATCAGCAACAACAACAACAAATAGGAAGAAGATGAAGGGACGAGCCGTCAGAGACTGGAGGGGCGTACCATGCGAGGGGGGCGGGTACCGGAGAGGTGGGGTGGTTTCGCCGAGGACACGCAGACCAGTGAACTGCACAAGGTCGTGTTTCGTTTCTTCGCAAGAGGTGGGTTGGCTGCGGTGAGGGTGCGAGTCGGGGCAGAACTCCGAGGACGGAAGAGCGGAGAAGGACATGGGGGGTGGGAGGGGGGGGGGCGACGGGGGGACGCCTTGAGAGGGGAGGCTAGCACGGTACAAGAGCACACACCCGCACACAGGCAGAGAGAGAAAAGGGCGCAGCATAAAACGGGAAGGACAGGGAGCGCCGTTCGCACCGAGGAGGGAGGGGGGGCAGCAGCGTGAATCCCGTCACACAAACACACACACAAGCACAGTGGCGTACAAACGTTCAGCAACGCACAAAAACAAAGGCGGCAACAACGCCGCTGTTATCTACAAGGGCGATCAGCCCCCGACGTGGCACTCAAGGTGAAGAGGAAGGAGGGGTCGGAGGTGAGAGGGGGAAGAAAGAAAAGCGGAGAAGAAGCCGGTGCGGGGCGGGGCGCCGGGGGGGGGAGGTGAAGGGGCGAAGGGTGCAGGTCAACGCGAAGAAGCGGCGCCTCACGTGGTCCGCGTACGATGGTGGGAGGGGAGATGGTGGAAGTCCAGCGGCGGAAGCGGTGATGAGAGAAGGGGAGGCCACGTGCACACCCGTGGAGCACCACCGTACACTAGGGAGAGAGGGGAGGGGGGCGCTGTAGAGTACAGTCGCGAACTTCTGGCACAGAACAGGGAAGGGGGAAGATGGGGAAGAGAGTCAAGCAAACAGGAAACGCAATGCGGCCACGAAAAGCGAAGTGTCATTCATATTGGGTGTGCGTATGTGTGTGAGTGTGTGTGTGGGGGGGGGGGTCATCTGCGTTTGGAGGTGTCCGCGTGCCATCAACGCTGTGGAACGCAAACGAAGAGAAGAAGGAGGAAGAAGAGCGGAGCTTTAACACGCCGCCAGTCTGGAAAGGAAGGATGAGATGCAAGAGGAGGCGACAAGCTCGAGTCTCTCCGCCTCTTCCAAGTTCTCCCCCCCCCCTCCCTTCCAGCTTCCCTGCACAGTCGCGCACACCGGCAAAGAGGCGCACGCGTAGAGAGAGAGAGAGAGCGACAAACACACACACACACACACACACGCAGACACGACCACAAGGAGCGAGACGCGGAGTGGGGCGTTCAAGACTCGGGGGCGAGAGTCGAAGCCGCGTTGGAGGGAGGACAAAGACAAACAAAGAGTTGAGGACGCACAAGGCCAGTGTCCTCTTCGGCACTTTGCCTCTCTCACTCTCTCTTTCTAGTTCGCCGCATCGTCGGCCTTCTTGTCGAAGTCCTGCAGCTTCTCCTGCGCCTGCTTCTCGAGGTCGTCGATCTTGACCTCGGCGTCCTTCTGCATCTCCTGGCGCTTGGCGTCGGCGTCATGCTGGAACTCCTGCTCCTTGGCCTCCGCGTCCTTCTTAAAGTCGCTCTGCTCCTTCTGAAGGTTTTTCTCGAGCTCGGCGCGCTTCGCCTCGCCCTCCTTCTGTAGCTTCTGGTGCTCGGTGTCCGCGTGGCTCTTGATGCTCTCCTTCGCCGCGTTGGCCTCCTGCTGGATCTGCTCCTGGCCGTTCTGCGCGTCCTCCTTCGCGGCCGCCTCCGTCTTGGTGCAGAAGGAGCCCATTATGATTGATGGAAGATGATGAGGAAGGGTGGGGGAGAAAGTGAGCGAGTGGGAGGCGTGAGTCGGGAGTATAACTGAACGATGGAATCACACGTACACACAAACGCACACACGAACGCAAACGCGATGCGAAAAATCGGAAGAACGGGGGGGCGCGAAAAAACAAAGGGGGAAAAGAGTGAGGAAGCGGAAGGGGGGGAGAGGATGGTGGTGGTGGTTGGGGTAAAAAGGCGAAGCAGCGTGCAGAGCTAGGGAGCGTGTGCCAGGTGATGAGGAGGTGACCCACGCGCACGCAGTGGGGAGGGGGAGAGAGGGGGGGAACAGAGGACGAGGTGAGGCCAAAGTGTAGAGAGTGAAGGACATGGGCGGGCTGAGAAGTGAGGTGGAGAGGCGGACAGCCTCCACCGCGAGGCATTCCTGAGGAAGGGGGGGGGGCCTTCAAGCACAAGCAGCCTTCATCACGAAAACGTCGGTAATTCGAAAGGCGCCGAGGTCGCGCCTCACACACGGTGCCGCGTGTCTCTGTTTGGGTGCGACAGCCGCACAACTTGGTGTCGACATCAGTGTGAAGAGCGGAACGGTGCGATTGCGCTGTGTGCTGCCTGCGTCGAGTCCTTTTACAGTGTGTGCGCGCGGGGTGTTGGCT
The DNA here is from genome assembly GCA_030849075.1 of Zelonia costaricensis. Classification (NCBI taxonomy): domain Eukaryota; phylum Euglenozoa; class Kinetoplastea; order Trypanosomatida; family Trypanosomatidae; genus Zelonia; species Zelonia costaricensis. The sequence goes on from JASAOO010003530.1 coordinate 67,750, forward strand.
TTTTGGGGGGGTTCTGTTTGGGGATCTCCTTTTTCGATTCAGGGGCGCCGAAGCGCAAGATAAGAGGTGTACAGCGGCGAGCCGGAGTTGCGCCTGGGCAAAACGACAAGAGCCGTCCCGCACTTCCTCAATGTGAGCGCCTCTTTGCTTCCCCTTTTTTTTTTTTGGTTCTGCTCTTGTCGGACGTCAGTCATACGCACACACACAGACACAGACGCGCAAGCGACCACGCAGTAAAGTGGACACTTCTGGTTGCGTGTGTGTGTGCGCAGATGTGCCGGTGTGGCGTGCTGTTGCCTCCGGCAACGTCCGCACCGGTATGTGCTGCGTGCGACATAGAACGTGAATCAAGACGGGAAAACAGACATCTAGCTCAGCAAAGACGGGAAGGGAGCCGGGCATCACATTAGCGCACGTACACACACAGACACACACAAGCGCGTACGCGCAAACACACACACACACACACACACACACACACACGAGAGAGCCTCTGACGGCATCCATGGCCCCCCTCGCTTGTTGCCGCTCTTAGTGTCCCCCGTGGCTCTCACCTCCTCCTGCTGCAAAAGCTGTGTATAGGAAAGAGGGGCCTTGCTGCAAGAGAGGTCAGGAGCCGCACGCGTACAAGTCTGCGTGTGCGGTGAGGAGGGGCGAATAACGGGGAGGAGGGCATGCGTCTGTGTGTGTGTGTGTGTGTGTGTGTGTGCGTGCGTGAGCGTGTACGTGTTTACACCTGTGTGTTTTATATGTGTCAGTGAGTGAGTGTGTGTGTCTGTGTGTGTGTGTGTGTTGGTTCATGCGACAAGCTCACACCACTCACGGAAAAGAGTAGAGAAGACGGGGAGGAAGAAGGGCGCGAGCGCAGGAGGAAGAAGAGGGGGAGAGGAGAGCGCGAGAGTTGGGGCGATGGTGCGGGCGCACAATCTCACGGAGAGCGTATGAGGACATGCTTGCGCTCGCACGGTGCATCCACCACACCGTGAACGTGGAAGTTCAAGACACCCACACCCATACACACACACGGACAAATCTCTGGAAAGCAGCTCTCGCACCAAGTTCAGACATACAAGTGGGATGACTGGTGCCCCCTCCAAATCCGCTCCGCGCATGACGCGACTGGCAAAGAGTAGCAAGCAAGAAGACACAGAAAAAAAAAGGGGGAGAGGGGGAACACACTACGGAGGCGCGAGGGGGGCGGGGGGCGGGGGCGGGTCGCTCTGCGAAAGCCCACGCGAGGTCTATACGGCACGCACGCCAGAGAGAGAAGAGGGCGGTGAAAGGAAAAGCGGGGCGAGGGGGGAGGGGGGGTGGAGACCGATGGACTCGAGAGGGAGGGTGGGAGCGTGGCGTACAGCATGCACCACACGGCACGCATAATAACATCACCACACACACACACACACAGAGAGAGAGAGAGAGAAACGGGGACGGCTATACGCAAACGAAAAGAGAAGGAGGAGGGTAACATCGATGAGATACATGCAAGCTCGCTGTCAAACAGAGAGCGCACGTGGTTTGGGTACACGCAAGAGGGACAACTCGGAAGAAAAAGAAAACAAAGGGAAACAACTGTAGCACAGTCGCCCTCTAACTCGTCGGCACGAAAGGGTGCAGCGGGCATGGCAAGGTCACAGAGTCGTTCCCGCAGACGCAAATGAGGAGAGGGGTTCAGCGCTTGACCAATTGTGCGCATGTGTGTGTGTGTGTGTGTGTGTGTGTGTTCCCATAAACGCTGACTGTTGCCGTATCTACAAAGGCGTCACCCCACTGCAGCACCGAGCAGAGAGAGGGCGGCAGTGAGCCGTCCGCGGCAACCGAAGCCCGCAACGCGCATGGCGAGGCGGCAGAGAGAAAGCGGAAAGCGGAAAGCGCTCCATCCATTCACCCTTCACCCTTCCCCCTTCACCCAACTCCACCTTTCGGGGTCTCGAAGGGCCCATCGCCACCACGCGCCGTATGCGCTTCGCATTTCCTGCCGCCGCACACGCACAAGACCCATGCCTCAACAAGAGCGAAGGGGGGGGGAAGCGCCGCAGTGCACCACCTTCCCCCGTACCACCGGTGCGGCGCTCGATCCCTCGGCACACAAACGCGAGAACGGAAAGAGATGCTGCGAATGCAAGGCCACGGCCACGCAGCTTCGTGTAGCTTACTCCGCCTTGATCTTGTCTTCCGCTTCCTGTACGGCGTCCTTCACCTTCTCCCCCGCGCTGGCCCCGGCGTTGTGTACGCCGTCCTTCACCTCGGCGGCCTTGTTCTGGATGTTGTCCCCAGCCTCCGCCGCCGCGTTGTGTGCGTCGTCGTTCACCTCTGCCGCCTTCTTCTCCGCGCCAGACTGCGCGTTGCTCGCGTCCTTCTGCGCGGCGCCCTCCACCTGCTTGGCGTCGTTCTGCACGTTCTTCTCCGCCTGCTTCGTGTCCTGCTGAGCAGAGCTCTCAGCGTTCTTCGTGCTGCCGGAGCCGCAGATGTTGCCCATCTTGGTGCGGTGCGCTGAAGGCGGGATAGAGAGGGGTAGAGAGATGGAGGCGGGAAGGCGGGGAAAGTGGATTAGCTTGGCCTGAGGGACGAGAAGCGTCAAGGCGGTCAGATATGTTTGCGCGCTGGGGTGCAGGGCAATATGGGTGTGCACGTGTACAAGGCTGAGCAAGCGATGTGGGCGTGGTGCGCTGACGTGGGTATGGGGCGAGAGAGAGACGGAAGGCAGTCTACCATGCAGAGCGTTGGGTTTACGAGTTGGTGTAACAGCACACAGTCGTGTGTACACGTGCGTGTACGCGCGGTGGGGCGGGAGCGACCCAGTAGGGTGGGCAGAGGAGGAGGCGAGAGGGCAGACAAGAAGACGGCAATGACGTTGACTGCGGTGCGTAGCAGTGGTGCAGAGGGGAGGGGTCAGGCACCAAGGCGAGGCAGCCGTCACGCGGGCATGGGATGCCTGCACGTACCACCGAGACGAACGTCAGGAGGGGAGCTGCACGAGTCCCTGCGTGGCCTCGTCCCCATCGGGTCTTCGCACGAAGCCTTGGGGGGTCCGGGAAGTGAGAAGAGCACACGTGCCAACACCACCGTGAAACAAAGGGTGTTCTGTTTTTTTTGTGCTTTTGTTCTCGAGTTCACGGCTCCATCGCAGCGCGCGGGGAAGGGGGGGTCCGCGCGCCGGACACGCACGCGCGGGGAAGGGGTACGGAGAGGGGCAGCACGGGAGAGGCAACCTACATCTAACCAGAGGACGTGAGGACGCTGCACAAAAGCAGAAAAAAAAGGTACTCACACGCACACCACCACGTGCAATCACAAAGCGCGTGATATCTGTGTGTGTGTGTGTGTTTGCAAGCTGTAGAAGTCGGAACGCCAAGTCCGGAATAGGTTCCACGGAAAGGGCGGGGGGCGGAGGCGAGGGGGAGGAGGGGGGCAGCCACAAAGGGGGTGGAGAAACGGCGTTGGGGGTGGGGAGGGTAGGGAGGGAGGGGGGTGAAGGCGTGCATGTGTTTGTTCTTGACGAAGAGGCCGCCTCAACCGTAAAAGGAAAACAAAAACAGAGTAGAGAGGTAAGGACGGAGAAAAGACAGCGGAGTCGACGTGCGCGCTTGTGCCTCGACAACGAGCCCAGGCCTCTCGCACGCCTGTGCGCTTCCCTGCCCCCTTCACTTCTTATCCTCCGCTTCTCTGCAGTCATTAACACACATCACGCAACCCGAAAGGGGGTAGGCGGGCAGGCAGTGTACACGTGAGTAACCCCCCCCTCCCCTCTCACCTCAGATCTACTGCTGCTGTTGGTGCTTCGTCGCGCCGGCGATCTGCGCTGTCACGCACGCGTCCTGGAGCACCAAGCGCGAGCCACGCGTGGGCAAGCAGCTACACGGAACGCGAGCCGAGGGGAACCACAAGAAAATAGCTGCGAAGCTGGTGGAGGGTGAGGGGGAGAGGGGGAGGGCGCCGTGCCGTATACATGCAGGCAGCGGCATCGTGGTGGGTGGACACTCTCGAGCAGGTGCGCAGGCGTCGCTCACGCCATTTTTTTTCCTCTCGGCGGCGGCAGGCCCGCGCTGAGAGACACACACGCGCACACAAAACAAAAAAGGAGAAGAGGAGCAGGCGGAAAAGGGGGAGAGGCCGGCATTCGCCTTGTGTACATCGAGTTAAGTGGCCAACACCACGTCATGGAGGGGCAACTGGAACGGGAGGGCCTCGAGCTCAGAGAAGCGGCAGGGCCGCGCGACGCATCCCCCTCCGTCCGTCCGTGTGCCGCTCCTTCACTCCCCCCCCAGACCGCCGTATAGACGTCAGGGGTGTGGCGGCGATGGCAGCGCGCGTGCCAGAGTCCGCCCACATCGACCACCGGTTGCTGGCATGGCGTCTTCGTGCTACCCACGTCTCCATCACCAGCAGCGCCGGCAGGAGCAGCCGCACCAGCTGCTCTGCCGCCCTCATACCGGCGCGAAGGTAGTGGCGCTCGCTTGAAAGCGGTTGCGAGCCGACTCGGGCGTCGCGGGCGAGCGCGGGCCGCTGCCGGGCGGCGCGTACCAGGTGCCGGACAAGTGCATCGAGGCGTCGCTGCCGTGAGTTCTGTGCGGCCGCTGCGACGCAGCCGCCTCCCCTGAAGCTCGATGCGGCCCCGGGGGCCGGCGGTGGAACAAGTCTGCGCCGCCCGTCGGTGGCATCGGGGGACGTCCAGGGGCGCGGCGCTGAGCCGAGCTCGCTCCATCGCCGATCTCCCACGCCGACGACGAGGCGGTGCCGTCCGCGTTGAGGGCGTGCGCGGCAACCGGCCACCCGTCCGCCCCCGCATCGGGGTGCGCGGAGAGGAGCGGCGGCTTCCTGTGCATCAGCGCACCGCGCCAGATCTGCGTCACACCGCCCTCCTCCTCCGGCGCGACGAGACGCACCCCGCTCGTCGCCGGACTCGCACTCGAGCCGACTGGGTCGTGCCCCCGGGACGGCGGCCCGGCGAGTTGCTGTTGGTGCTGGGGCTGCGGTGCGGTGTGCGCGCGTGGGCCACCGCGGGCCCGCGTTGAGGTGCCGCCACCGCCGTCGCGGCGCAGCTGCAGGTCTGCGGCGTAGTGCAGCAGGGGGATGTCCGTGGCAGAGACGGGCTGCCAGTCCGGCCGTGCGGTAGCGCGGGGTGGCTGCAGGGACGGGCAGCACGAGTCCTCCAGCGTGCCGGTGGGACTCGCCGCGGTGGGGCTGCCGTGACTCCCTCGCAGGCCCTTGGGCGGTGAGGTCGGGTCCTCGAGCGCGAGGGGCACGCCGCCGTAGGAGGTGGTGCGCACGAGCGGCAGGAGGGAGGCTGGGGCGGTGCGCGAGGCCTCGGCGACGGAGAGCGGCGGGAAGGGGTGGCCGCGCAGGAGCGGCGGCGACGCGGCGAGCTCAGCCGCCACGTAGTACGGCACCCCCGCGGCCGCGGCCGCAGCAGCCGTGCGAGATCGGCGCCGCTTCAGCGAGCTACCACGACTGCCGCCACTGCCGCGGCTCCGCGAGCGACTCGCGGCCCCCTCCAGCACGCGCGCTCCAGCGAACGGCTCCGCCGGCTTGAAGCGGGAGAGCTGCGCGAGGCGCTTGCGGTGGACCCTGTTGTACCACGTGTCGAGCTCCTTGGCCGTGCGCACGTGCGGGGCGACGGTGATCAGGTGGCCGAGGAAGCGCTGGTTCTCGGCGACAATGTGCTTCTGCTCCGTCGTGCGGTCGCGCGCGCGGTGCGACGTCTGCTCCTGGATGTTGTCGAAGCGTGCTACCTCTGCGGCGGTGGGGATCATGTTCATGTGCCGCGCCACACGTGCTTTGGGGTCGCCCGCCAGCGTGAGCCCTTCCAGCACACGCAGGTTCTGTGCGTAAATCTGGGCTTCGTCATGCTTCAGCTGCAGCGCGTAGTGCTCGGTGTTGAGTCGACGGTTGTACTCGACCGCGGGGTCGGACGGGTTGGCAAAGTCGACGTCGGGGGCATCTTGGATGGTGTGGCCGGGGTTCAGACGAATGGTGGCGAGTCGCTGCAGGTGCCACAGATGAATAAGGCCGGCCTCGTTCTCCGACGTGGCGTAGTAGTGCTGCCGCAGGTGCTGACGCGCCTCGGGCGACGTGTGCGGCACCGGACGTGGCATCCTTTTTTGTTGTTCGGTGGTGGTGTTGATGCCTGTCTGTCTGTCTGTGTGTGTGTGTGTGTGTGTGTGTGTGTGTGTGTGTGTGCTTCCTGTGTGCGAGGAGGTCCGTAATCGCCGGTGCGGCTGTGTGCGGGTGGGGTGGATACGCGGGTGCAGCTGTGCGGGAGCTGAGGAAAGCAAGAAGAGATTCCACCGAGCCGCAGCGGGAGGCCTCACTGGTTGAGAGACGGCATGGACGTGAAGAAGTGGGAGAAGCCACGAAAGGGGTTGCAGAGGATGTCCATGTGACTCTGGCCCAAGCACAAGTACGGCCATCGCCACCTACAGCATCGGCATTTAGCCTGGACACACCCTGCAGGGTGGGACGCTCCCGTTGCAGAGGGAGGGAGGAGGGCGGAGGGGAGAGGCGGGGGGGAGGGGGGGGGGGCGTCAAGGCAGAGGAGGAGCCATCCACATCGCCACGGGGCAGAAACGGTACAATTCGCGTGTGAGACGTATAGATACGTGCATGTGTAAGTGCGCGTATGTGTGCGTGTGTGCTTCCTGCACTCACCGGCCCTGCACTGTCGCCGGGTGGCAAGAGGAAGAGGGAAAGAAGCGCAGCGGCTTCACAAGCCGATCTTTAGCAGAGCAAGGGAGGAACACGCGAAGCGTGGCGGCGGTGCCGCAACTCCTGCGCTGCACACCACTCACATGCAGCTGGTCCTCAGCTCTGGGCTGCATTGCCTAGCCCCTACGCGTAACACGCGGTGCAGCGGCATGTGCCACCGTCACACGTCAACGCCGGCAAGGCTTCGTAGCGCGGTGCGCACAGCACCTTGCAAGCCCACCGCAGACGCGATGTTGTCGCAAGTCATTCTCGGCGTTGCGGTGCTCGCCACCCCGAGGAGGGCCTGCAGGAGCCATGGCGCGTGCACAGCATCCACCTCGACACACAGCGTCCACGTCGCGTGGAGCGTGACACGCGGTGGCTCCTCAGCGCCGCCGCCTCGGTTGTGCGGCGCGGAGAGGCTCCAGCTCACCGCCTGCAGCTCCGACGGCGTCGCGCTGTAGTGGACCTCCACCACGGCGCGGGCCGCGCCGAGAGCCGCGAGACTGCGCACCGGCGTGAGCGTCGAGGCCATCAGCGCCGGCGCGGTTGACGAGTCCCCTGCTAATGCGAGATGCGCCGTCCAGGCCTGCACGGAGCGCAGTGAGGCCTGCCGCGTGTGCCAGTCACAGTCGCCCGTCAGCGCAAGCGGATCGCTGGCGGTCTCACGCATGGCGGGGCCGGGCAGCGGTGGTGGTGGGGCAGCAGCCGGGGGCGACTGCGTCTTCGATTCTGTTGTAGCAGCGGTGGGGCCGTGGGGCGCCGTTCCGGTACGCGCCGCGCCCTTCGCGCCGTCCGATGCGCAAGTGGCGTGGAGGGAGGAGCAGAGCGGCACGTACTCCCACAGCGTGCAGTGGGTCCCGGCGCCGCCACCCGTGATGCCGCCGGCACCTGCAGAGCATCCGTCTGACGGTTGTGTTGCGCGAGACTGCAGGGCGTGCAGCCCGGCGCACACGGCCGCGACCGACGTGGGGGAAAGCGGGTTCGCTGGCGTTCCAGCTGTGCACCACGGCAAGGAGGCGTTTGTAGGGCACGCGTCCAACTGCTCGCAGAGGGAGCGGGTCGCCGGTGTCGGCGCAACCGTTGCCGTGCGATGCGGTGCGGCCTGCACCCTCGACGTGGCCTTCTCTGAGCGCGTCGCTGGTGCGCCGCGTGGGTCGGGCGCCGCTTCCGCGGTCGCACGCGGCGCGGGGGGGGAGCGTCTCCTGTGTCGCGTCGCATCGCCCTCGCTGACCCGCTGTGGGTCGTCGTCGTCGTCGATGTGCACGGTCGATACGCCCCCCTGGGGTGGGGGCACGAGGGGATTGATTTGCGACGTCAGAGACGGGCGCTCACGGCTGGCGGTGTGCTCGGCATGCTGAACCTTGAGTGCGGCATCCTTAGCGGCGGCTGTAGAGGGGGCAGTGGTGTGTGTGGCTGCCTCCATCGATAGCGTAACTGCGTAGCCCGTGGAGAGCGCGCGCACAAACACTGGCGATGACGACGTGCAGTCCGTGCGGTTTGGGGATGTCGCTTGACTGGCCTCCACACACGCCGCGGCTGCAGCCAGGCTCTTGCCCACGTGTTCGGTGAGCATGCCACGCAGACACGTCTCCACCACGGCGCAGTGGTCGCGCAGCGTCGCGGCGAGGCGCAGCTTCCACTGTCGCACCTCGCTCACCCCCTGCGCCTCCGCACTGCCGCCCCCCGCTCGCGCAGCGCTTGATGACAGTTGCCCTCTCGTGTGGCGTCGCCCAGGCAGCCAGCTCATAAAGCGCGACACGCGCGATGCTGAGCGGGTGGACTCTGCCCGAGCTGTGGATGCAGACGGCGTTGCCTTGTTGAGGGCTGAGCCATGCCCCTGTCTCCACCACCGCGCTCGCGATCGTGCGGGCGGCGCCGAGGCCGCAACGAGCGGGCTCGTACTGGGTGTGACACTGGCGCGCACCGGTGCCGCGGCAGCGGAGGAGTGGAACGGGTTGTGCGCGCTGGTGGGCTCGGGCGGCTGCGGCTCCGGCTCCTCGGCAGCAGCTGCGCCGTCGTCGCTGTGGTGGCGCTGGAGCTGCTCCGCGCGTCGCAGCTGCACGTAGAGACGTCGTACGGCGAGGTGGGCGTGGACGTTCATCGCGTCTGAAAGCGGACGGGATTGAGAGCGTCTCTGAGGACAAAAGGGGGGAGAGGGGGGAATGCCGCGCGTCCACACTGGGCGATGATCAGCGGCACGCACACGAGCTGCGAAGAGGTAGGGCTCCTTGTGGCAGACAGAGGGGGTGTGGGGAGCTTGGCTTGATGGCGCGGGGGGGGAGAGTGGGGCACGGGACAGAGGAACACGTGCGATTCGGGATGGGGCGCGGCAAGTGAGGGCGGATGCGACAGCATGTGAAGGAAGATGATCACATCGAGCAGAGGGCGGCACCACGCTTGGCTTGAGATACACGTTGGGAACGGGAGCGGGGAGTTGTGTTGACGCACTCTTCGTTGCCACGCCGAGCAAGCACGCGGTGTGCGAGCCCCCCCCCCCGGGGGTACAGAGGCGGCGAGTAAGCCCGCAGAGGAACTCCGACCCACGCAGCATGGGTGCACACCTTCCGCTCCGCTCCTTATTGCCATGCGTCAGTGTCGTGGTTCTTGACAACGTCAGTGGATAAGAGTCATGCAAGTCCTCCTCTGAGTGTGGAAGTGGCGCCGCCCCTCCCTCGCCTCCACCGCCATCACCGCCTGTACCACCCACCGGCACCGCACACACACACACACACATGCACACGTATATGCGCTCGCGGCACACGACGACGCGAAGGAGGAGAGAGCGAGCGAGCGAGAGGCAAGCCTTGACAAGTGAGAAGACAATAAGGCGCTTGCAGTGTGGACGTCCTTCGCTAGCGGAGTGGGCGAGAGCGCACCCTTCAAAAAATACCACAACACCACTAAAGAGGTGCCGGTCTGGCTTCTCCGTCCTCCTGCCATTGTCTTCTCTCGCCAGTGCCGTTGCTCGGCTGGTGTTCTTTGCGCCTGTTGCACCCTTCTTGCTTCGCCACGTCGCCGCGGTGCGATCGGGGCTTCAATTCTGTGCTCGGACACGTGCGTGGCCGTGTGACGAGCCCGTGGCTCGCGCTCTCACTCGAGGAACTCCCATACCTGCTCCACCCCAGCGGCCGGCGAGGCCACGCAGTGCATGCGCTGGTCATGCGCGTCCACTGGAATGCGCTCCGGCATCGCCGTCGAGACCGACGTCGGCGGCGACGGCGCATGCGTCGACGGAGCCGCGTTTGAGATGCAGCCTAGAGGTGCTGCTTGAGCCCCCACTCCCCCGACCACCGCCGCCGCTGCCGCCGTGGCAGCCGCACTACGCGGGATGTGCAGCACTTGTGCATCAAAGGCGACCGCCATCACCTCCCACTGTGGCACCGGTGGTTGCGCTGCGCCAACCGAATGCGCCTGCATCGTCGTCGTTGACGCGTGCGAGGCGGCGTGGCTTGGCGGCGTTCGCCGGCGGTGTTCGCGGCTGTGATGGGCGAGGAAGCGGTCATAGAAGCCGCCGCCCTTGCCCAGGCGGCCGCCGGTCCGCACGTCGAAGAGAATGCCGGGGGCCAAGACGAGCACGCTGACGTCGCTGAGCTCGCACACGTGCGCGTCCCCTGCATCGGCGGTGATCGAGTCGGTGGTGTCGGTGACTGTCTCGTCCATCTCCGGCGACGCCTCCCTCGTGTGCGCCGCTGCCTCGGCTGCTGATTGCTGGCCATACTCCATCAAACCGTCCGGCCGGTACCCGGCGGCATGGGCTTGTGGGAAGAGAGTCTCGTACGCGTCACACAGCAGCACGTGGCGACGACGGCGATGCATACAGGGTGAGAGCGCCGTCGCGGCGCCTTCTACCGCTTCCTGGCTGGCCGGCGCTGAAGCAGCAGGAGCAGCAGCAGCCGTCTCGTGGCAAGGTGCCGCACCAGCACTTCGCCACACACTTCCCGCCTGAACCGCTGGCGCCGACGAGCACGTCGCAGCGGCTGCAGGCCCGAGCAGCCACGCCGCCAATGCAGTGCTGTCGAACTCGCGAATGCCGTACGCCCCCTGCGGGGCAAAGGAGCGGCGCAGGTCCTCATCGTCCAGCACCTCCACGAACGCCATCGCACTCTGCAGAGCGTGTGGGGCACCAGCGGCAGCAGCAGCAGCGGTGGCTGCTCCTCCCGCCGTCGCTGGCATGGGGCACGGCGCCGCAGTGACAGGCGCTGGCAGTCCAGTCGAGTGCGTCGAGCTCGATAACGCAGCTGCTGGCAGCTGCTGCCCGAAGTTCTCCGGGAGGACAACGGGCGTCATGACGTGGATCGCCTGCGACGCGGCCACCTGCCACAGCCGCTCCATCAGCGGGACGAGGTCCACTTCGAAGTACAGAGGCAAATACGCGAGCACGAAAAGCGGGGTCGGCGGCACGGCAGGGTGCGGCGCCGTGACTGGCCTCATGGGTGCCGCGTGGGCTGGGCGATAGCGGGACATGATGTAGTCGTACACGTGGTCGCACACGCGCCGCGACGCGGCCGCGACCTGCGCTGGCTCTGCCTTGGCCCACGTGCGCAGGTGACGCAGCTGCTCCTTCCGCAGCGCCTTCTTGATCTGTGCCACGGGCAGTGCCTGCATCACGCGGTGCGCGCAGTGGACGGGGATCTGGTGAAGCTCCCGAGGGTCGGGGGTGCACGCCGGTTCACCTTTTGTTGTGCATTGGGTGGCCCAGGGCTGCGCTCCTCCAGTTTCACTGGTGTGTCGTCAAGTGATCCGCTTCTCGCGCAGACCTCGTCTAGCCGGTGTTCGGGTGCGTGGGTGAGAACGGGGAAGCAAGAGGCGTGGCTGAGGCGGTCGACGTTGGTCATCATTATAGCATGCGCTCCCGGGTGAGGGCGGGGAGGGGGAGGAGAGGGAGCGCTGGAGCGGTGAGGGGACGCCACGTCTGCACCGTGGACTGCGTCTCTCTACCCCCGTGGGGGAGGGAGGGGGAGGATGGAGCCACGCTTAGGGGCCAGGACGTGCGACTGCAGTGGACACCTCCCCTCTGGGGGGGGGGGCTCCCGTCTGGTACACTCGGCGCTGCGCTCGAGTTGATCTTCTTTTTTAGTCGTGTGTGTGTATGTGTATGTGTGTGTCGCCGCCAACACCGCGTGGACACACTTGATTGCAGCCTTCCGTGTGTACCGCCACGGTACACACAGACACACACGCACGTAGCATGTTGCTGTGAACACTGTCCCTCACAACCGTGACAGCTCATCATGAGCATCCCCCAGCAGCGGCAGCAGCGTACTTGGTGAAGAGCGGCCGGAGCTGCTCCGCCTCGGCCCGCATGGTGGCCGCCGTGCGCGGTGGGCGGCGCCGCTGCTCTGCCTCGTCCGTTTCTGGCTCGCCCGCGAGCTCCCCGCAAGGGTCGAAGGGGATGACATGCACGTGCAAGTGGTCGACCGTCTGCCCTGCCTGCGCCCCCTGCTGCACGGCGATGCTGTAATTACCCACAGCCGCCCAGGCCGACGTCGTCGCCGTGTCATTCGCCGACGCCGCGGACCGCCGCAGGTGTTCGAGCACCTGTATGGTGCACTGCATGACGTGCCCCCAGTCCTCCACCTCCGCCTCGGTCAGCCCGTGCATCGTGCCTACACATCGGATCGGAACCACCATGAGGTGGTGCGGCACGATCGGCTTGAGGTTCACGAGTACGCAGAAGTGCGCCGAACAGTATGGTATGCTGACCTCTGCCGCGATGGGGTGTGGGTAGAATGTGAAGGGGTGCGTGGCTGCCGGCTCGTGGGTGTCGGCGCCGCCGTCACGCGCCGCAGCAGCAGCAGCGGTGTACGCGCGAAGAGAGTCCGCGTTCTCGCGTGACTTGTGCTGGGCGGCCGGCTGCGAGGCGAGCAGGTCGCGCTGGAGCTTCTCAGCGGAACAAGCCGCCGCGAGCGCCGTGTCACGCGCGTCCAGCAGCTCGGCGCTCACGTCCTCGGTCGACACTGCCGGCATCTCCTGCAGCTCAGTGACGAGCTTTGTGAAGGCACCCATGACAGACGTCGGCTGCGGCGCTGCGTCGCCGGTGCCGCACTTCGATGTGATGTGGTACTGCTGCAGGGCGTGGTAGATCATGTTGTTGGGGGTGAAGTCGCCGGGCACCCGCTCCACAACGTGCAGGTAGGCGCGGTTCTCTACGTGGGCGGCGGTGGTGTCGGCGGTGTCGCCCGGGGAGGAGAAGTTGAAGGACGCCTCGGGATGGGTGAGGCGCCGGCACACGCGCAGCAGCGCTGACCAGTCCACCGGCAGCAGTGACGCCAAGCGAAAGGCGGGCAGAGGCGCCTCCACCTCGGGCGATGGCGCTGCGGTGCTGGACGAGGTCTGACCGTGGCCGCGTGCGCGATATGCCTGCATACTGAGGCAGCTGTTCACGGCGACGACGACGTAGTGCACCCCCGCCTTGGTCACCGCCGCCGCAGCTGGTACGCGGACGGCTCGCATCGATGTCCTCCCCCTGCTCCTTGGAGAGTGGGCCGCTTGACGCGTCTGGCTCGTAACGTGTGTGCGTGCGTGTGCCTAAGAAGCCTTCCCTGCGGCTCCGCAGCACGACTGCAAAACACGGAGGGAGAGGTGAGGGCGATTGGGGGGGCGGAGGAGACACGGTGCTGTGACCTACGCACACAAGAGGAAGAGAAAAGGTATACAAGGGTGAGGGGAGGAGGCCGATGTGCGGGGTGCACCGGAGGGAGCGCGAGGGGGCGATGGCAGCGTGGGTGTTGTCAGAGGTGGATGGGAGCGTCACAGAGCATCACAGACTGGGAGGCGGGTGGGGAAAGGGGGGTGGGGGGGGGGGGTGGACAATGCGCTCCGCACCACCGGAGGTCCACCCCACTGTGACTCGCCACGTTCCGTTCCGTTTCCTTTCGTTTCTACTTTGGGCTCAAGAAAGAAAAGGCAAACGAAGAGGCCTGCGCTCTCCCTCCCTCTCACAAGGCCGCTCCGCCGCAGTTGACGAGCACGCAGAGCGCGGCGCAGGGAAATGCCCAGAAGCCTGACAGAGCGCCACACTCGTCTTTTCTCTTTTTCTTTCTTTTTTGCTTTGCTTTCGCACGTTACCACGACTCGTTGTGGATGCGAGAGCGGGGGCACTGTGATGGTCGGTGCACGCGGCGCAGCCACGATCGCCCCCCCCCCCACCATACCCGTGCACACGCACACCGACACACACACACACGCACGGGCACTCCCCAATCTCAAGTGCGTGAATCGAGTACGGCGGCCAGCACGAGAATGCAGAGCTTCGCGGAGCGAGGGGAGACGGACCAGCTACACAACGAAGGAGCGACAGAACTGCCCCGCTCCAAGGGCGGGTGCTCACTGTCCTCCTCGCCCCCCCCTCTCGTCCTCTTCAGCTCCGCGCCGCTGCCGCTGCGGCGCTCTGCTCCGCCTGCAGGGTCTGCACAAGCGCCAGCAACTGGGCATTGGTCAGCATGCCCGCGCACCGGCCACACACCGCCGCCGGCACGAGCACCATCACGAACACAAACGGCGGGGGCACCGCAAAGGTCACGGCACGGCGCAGCGCACGCGGGTCGTACGCGGCGGCACCGAGGCTCGCACTGCCGCCACGCCCCGCGTTGCCACCACCGCCACGACCGCCGCTCACGGCCCCACCGCCCCGGCGCTGCTGCTTGCTGTTGTGGTACTCCACCGTCTCCTCCAACCACCGCTGCGCCTGCCGCTCCGCGCTGCGCAACGCCGCCGCAGCAGCCGCAGCCTCGGACTCAGCCGGTGAGGGCGACTCGGCAGCCGCTGAACCCGCTGCTATTGCTGCAGGTGCTGCTGGTGCGCCGTAGAAGGCGACGCGGCGGTCCACCGGGTAGCACGCGTTGCGCAGCAGCTCGTACGGGCTTGCGCGCAGAGCCGCCTCGATCGCGAGCAGGTGCGCCTCGCCCGCTCTCGTGCGTGGTGCAGTGGAAGCCGTGAGCGGCACGACCGTCGGCTGCGGGAGGTGCCGCTGCCGCAGAGGTGACGGCGGCCGTACCCCGTGGTGAGTCCCCTCTGTAGATGCACTCGACGCGGCGGGAATGGCGGCGGTGTCGCACGGCGCGGCCGGTGCCGCCGTCGTATTGGCCTCGCCCTCCGCCACGGCGACGGCGGCGTCGAAGGTGGCGACACCGACGCGCTCCGGCTTCACGCTGGTGCTGCATCCCTGCCCTGGCGCTCCTTCCGCGCCGTCGCGGGTGTGGCCGTACAACATCTCCTCCAGCACCCGCACCCCTTCCAGCAGCCGCCCGCCCTGCTCCACGCGGTCCTCGTAGTAGAAGACGCGGCTCGGCTGGTGGTACTGGATCAGGGAGAAGAACTGGTTCAGCTTGTACTTCACCGTGCCGGCGGTCTCGTGCGGCTTCAGCAGCACGTCCTCCACCTCCGTGTCAAGCCCGACGTGCTGCAGCAGCGTCCAGATGCGATCGTGATACTTCGCGTCCCGGCCTGTGAGCACGTACAGGAGCGGCATCTCGTCTGTGACGCCGGCCGACCCCGCGGAGGTCGACTTGCCCCCCGCGCCCACCACCGTCGTGCGGCGCTTCTTCTGCAGCATGGCGTTGCGGGCCGCAACGATAGCGCGCATGTGTGCGAGGATGGGCTGCACGTACCACGTCCCCTCCTCCGGCCGTGCTGGCACGGCGGGTGGGGAGAGGGTGAGCAGGCTCTGGTACCAGCCCAGCCCGCCGGTGCTGACGGGGTTGCGCAGCAGCCCGTGTAGCTTCTTAGCCGCAACTTCAGGGGTGTCTACAAGGGTGGCCGCGTCTGTTGCGCTCGGGCTGCGCAACTTCAGTGCGGCCTCGAGCGCGGCCGCCTCGGCTGTGGGGGAGAAGAAGAGGGTTCCATCGAAGTCAAAGATGTGCAGTTCCACCATAGCGACGGGTGAGTGGGTGCTCGAGGAGGACGGGGCCGGAGGCCAGGGGAGGTGAGGGGGGGGGGCGCCGCGCGACGTCTCTCGGGAAGGTGAGGGAGCGGCGACTTGAGCGTCGCAGGAGGAGACAGGGAGAAGGGAGGGGGGCAGCAGTTCAATGAAGAGCAGCATGGCGGTAGGTGCTGACACAGCCGTGAGGTAACAGCCTAAGTTGCTTCGTCGTGTTCGCGGCCAAAAATAGTGGGTTCACATTGCTCGCCTGCACGCCCGCGTATACACGCAGATCCACCCAGGCACGTTGACTCAGCCTCGCGTCTCGATCGGCCCGGGCACACGCGTAGGCACCGCCGGCATCGCCTCTGCAGGGTCCGCACCACTCCGCTTGGGAAAAAAAGAATAAAAGAGCAACCGTGGTGAGTCAGAGGAGGAGGGGGCGCGGAGGGGGGAGAGGGAGAGAGACGAAGTGCTGCAGTTGTTCTCTTTTTTGTTGTTGTCATTGCCTAGTTGCAGTGTTAGTGGGAGCGTGAGACGGCGTGCGGGGCCGACGTTGGAAGCGCTTTTTTTTTTTTGGAGTCGGTGACTCGGCGCAGGCGCGAGCAGGAGAGATCGAGCGGTACGGAGACCGCGTCCGCTCGTGAGAGTGGCAGATGCCTAAACAACAACGAGGGCAAACCAAGAAGAGACTCAAGATGCGTTCAAAAAGGGTGGAGTGAATAAGAAACGCGGAAGAGAAGGGAGCTGTGAAGGAAGACGAGGGAGCGTAGCGCCGATACTGCAATAGAGGGGGGAAAGGGAAAGGGGGAGGGGGCAGTGTCAGGACGACGTACGCTCCCACACACACACACACACACACACACGCACACACACACACACCACCCCCTTCACGGGTTTAGGCGCTTTTTGAGCCACTGCACTGTCTGGCGAAGCGTGTCCAAGCCGCGGGCGTCGGAGTTATACCAGAGCTCGACGACGGCGTTCGGGTTGCACCGGATGCACTCCACGAGGTCCAGCAGCCGGCTCGGCTGGATGAGACGGAGCGCAACGGCGTGCTCAATGCCAGAAAACCACTCCACCTCGCGGCTGCGCTGCTCGACTGTGGCCAACGCCGCCGCGAGCTCAGCACCCTGGTCGTCGGCCACGGCACTGCCCGCATTGTCCCATGCTGTGGTGGTCGTGGTGGCACCCTGCCGAGCCGCCTCCTGCGCCGGTGCCTCCTCGCACCGGTCCTTCACCAGGTGCACAAGCGCGTCGGCAGCGAGCTGCTCGTCGTCGCACGCAGCCCGCAGCACAGAGGCGATCTGCGCGGCTCGCAGCTCAGCCGTCGCGCGCGTGCTCGTCCTCGCTGTCACGACGCTGCGCAGTCGCTGTATCTGCTCGCACCGCAGGCGGTCTTCGCTAGACAGGTGGCGCTCCAGCATGCTCTTGATCTCGCCCGTCTGCGGCGTCATGACCAGCCACCTGCGCACCTCCCGCAGCACCTCCGGCGTGGCCACATCCACCACGGCATCCAAGCCCGTCGTTGCGATCGCGGCTGTCGGCGGTGCGCCGCGGAAGGAGTTGTCGCCGGTGGCGGCCATCTGTCGCGTGGCGGCGCCTACATTGAAGATCGCCTGTGAAAGGTTCACTTGCCCCGAGCTGATGCGCCAGCGAACGTACGCAAAGTATCGCCGGCACAACGTGAAGCGGCGCTGCGCCTGCTGCGCGGTGAGAACATCCGCTTGCGCCGCAGTCGCGCCCTCGCTCGTAGCTGCGCCTTCGGCGTCCGGTAGTTGGTCGCTGCTGTCAAGGACGGGGCGCCAACCGTCACCCGCGCCCCCACCGTCACCGTCCTGCCCCTCCGCGCCTGCCTGCAGCTCAGCGCCGCTCATCACGAACGCATGAGCAGCGGGGCTGTGCAGAAATGGGTGCTCACGCTGCAGCGCCTCCACAATCAGCTCGACCTCAAACGCGACGTAGTGGCGCAGCAGGCAGTGTATGGTGGCGTAGTTGCAGTTGATGTGCAGGGCGATAGCCAGAGAGATGGTGGACTTGGACAGCGGCGGCACGGGGTTGCGGCAGACAGCCGGGGCAGCACGCCGCGAGCGCGACTTGTCCACACCACGAGCAGCCGCGGCCCCGGTGGAGAGCGCCGGTGACGATTCGTCGCGGTGAGAAGCGGCACTGATGACGGGGCTGATGACCGTCGCGGCGCAGCGCGGCGCGAGCGGCAGCGGTGGTAGCTTCCGCCCACGGAAGACTCGCGAAGAGGTCAGCGAGGAGCCGCGGGGGGAGGTGGTGGTGAGCGAGGCAGTGTCGAGGCCGCCGCTCAGCTGCGGGGACAGCTCCGTGCTCCCGTTCACCGACGACGCCGTGAGGCCCGGCACGGCAGAGGACACCACCGAGGCCGCGGAGCAGTGGGCGATGGAGGAGTGGCCGCCGCAGCCGCGCGCAAATCGAGACCCACCGTACGCGCAGCTCACCTCCACCAGCGCTCCGACCCGCTCAGGGAACGGTGCCCGCATCCGCACCACAGAGAGATCGGGTTGATCGATGAAAGTCACGTGGGGTAGACGGCGCGGCGCGGCACTGCCCAGGCTGGCGGTGGGAGCAGCTGTGGCGGCAGCCGTAGCAGCGACTCGCACGTCCGACGCGACGGTGAGGGACCGGGAGAGCGGGAGGCTGATGCTGGCGCTCTCCACGGAAGACGCGAGGGCGAGGGGTACGGCGAGCGGCATGGCGGGGTCTTTGGTTGCATTCGTGATGGCCGCCGTCAGTGTGGTCTCTTTAGCCGCAGGGGTGGGGCGAGGCGGGTCGTCGAGATGGCGGGGGCCGCCGCCCGCGGTCGGCTGGACGGAGGCTGGCCGAGGTGCCGCGTCGACGGCCGGCACCTCCGACTCCACCAGCAGCACTGCCGAGGTGAGCGCGTAGAGCACGACGGCACCGGCGGGCAGGTGGGCAGCCGCATCGCTGTCGCGCTCCCGTGGTGCACAACGGCCCGCACATGGATCAACGTCCGTGGCGGGCACGGGGGCGGCGAGAGAAGGTGGAGGTGCGTGTGGAGTGGGTCCCTGCGCCCCACTCACACTCGAGGGCAGCGGTGCCTGTGATGTCGACGGCGGCCACTCCCGGAGCGGCTGCAGCGCAAAGAGGGGCACGTTGCTAAGCGGTGCGCAGCGCCACACCCCGCTCGCACCCTCCGCTGTCGCAGCCGCAACGTCTTCGCAAGATTCACGCTCCAGCGGAGGCGACACAGATGGTATGCGCGGAGTGGTGGATGCGTCGCAGTGAGACACAGACGACACTTCGGTGAAGGTGGCTTGTGCAAGCGTGCAGTCGGCGTCATAATCCACACGCACCTCGTCCGCGAGACGCGCGTGCACTGCGTCCATCCCGGCCGTACTCGGGCACGCCGGCGGGGGCGACAGCGACGTGCTGCCTGCGGTGGGCAGAGGCGCTGGCATCTCCGTTCGCTTCTGATACGGCAGGGCCGCACTGCGCTGCACGCACCGCATCTCCTCCACGGGCGACAGTTGCAGCACATGGAAACAGCGAAGCCGACGCTGCAAGGTGGTGCGGCTGACAACATCCTTGAGCTGCGCGGCGGAGAGGCAGGCGGCGAGGGCGTCGCTGTCTACTGAGATTTCACATCCATTCTCGTCGAAGACCAGCACGAGTGGGATCGTACTTGGCACCATTCTGTAAACCATGCGTGGTGTAGTGAAGACCGTGCGAAAGGCGTCTCACGCGAGTCAAGTGACGGTGAAACGAGGAGAGAAAGAGAAAGAAAAGAAAGAAGCGTTTGCGTGAGAGGATGGTGTGCGCCAAAGTTTCGGCTGCGAAGGACGCGCGCCCCACACGAACACACAAGCTAGAAGAAGCAAGCGTAAAGATGGGAGCCGGAGAAAAGTCAGGTCGAGCCCCGGGACGGGGGGGGGGGAGGAGGCGGCGCGCGCGTGGCGGCGGCCTCGCGCTGCAAGGCAGGCGGTTGTATATCAGCGTACGTGCACGCGCGGCGGTGAGTTCTGGTTTTGTGTCGTTTGAGGGACCACCGTACGAGCAGCAGCCCAGCAAAATAAAAAGGGGAAAGGGAGAGAGAGATGAAAGGTCCGCAAAGATGAGGGATCCAGCCAGGAAAGGCAGGGGTGCCGGGAATCCGATTATCGGGTGACTGAGATGAGAAAAATGGGGAAGAAGGAAGTGAAGAAGGAGAGAGATGTGATGCGTGTGTGTGTCTGTGTGTATGTGTACGCACGCTGCGCAGAACGTTGCTGTGNGAAGATGGCGAGGGGGTTGCTGAGAGGCGTATTCGCGGTCGCGAACGTGATTACTTGATCGTGTGTGTGTGTGTGTGTGTACGCACGCTGCGCAGAACGTTGCTGTGCCGTAGAAGTCCTGCTCGAGCTTCTTTTCTTCTCTCGGTAAGGGGGGAGGAGAGGGGGCAGTAGACCAGCGGAAGGGGCGGAAAGGGGGGTGGAGGAAGGGGTGCGGTGATGTGGTACGTTGGGGGCGAGTTAGTCCTAGAGCGTGCGACCAAGAGCCCACACGAGAAATGGAACAGGAAAGGAACACAAGAAGCCTGGAGACGTTGGGGGCAGGGGGGTCGGGGATGATGAAAGCCGAGAGCAAAGAAAAAGTGAAGCAAGCTAAAGGAGATGCGGTGCAAGACAGGGGAAGCGAGTCTTCCCTGGTAGGGAGAGAGAGCGGACAGAAGGGGAAAAGAACAAAGGGAGTTTGATGCACGACACGCGACGAGTTCGGTGCAGGCGGATGCGCGCGTCGCGGGTACTGCAGGCGGCGTCGGAGGAAACCCACGGAAAGGGAACGGAGAGATCCTGGGGGGAGGGCGAGGCGAGGCGAGGGGGGGTGAAGGTGGAACACCTGCTCGTTGTCACCGTGACTGGGGCGAGCGCACTCGACCGCCAGGCACGCGCGCTCGCACCAACACCGCACGTACGCACGCGCGGTGCAGTCAAGAAACAAGCCAGGCACAGAAGTGGAGCAGGCGAGGCTGCTTCACGGGGTCTGCCAGAGCTTGCTGTGACGGGCACGCACCGCGTGTGTCCGGCCAAAGCAAGGCACCGCGGGGAAAAGAAAAAGGAGGAGTGCACTTCGCAGGGGTACACAAGGGCGGTGACGACTCGCTCAGCGACAGGGGTGAAGCACGCGCACGCGACGGTGACGGTGATTGGGGTGGGGGTGGGGGCGCCGCTGGTCGGCAGTTCGGAACGAGAGGAAGAGAAGAGACAATCAGAGGAACCCAAAGAAAGCTAGCCGCACAACTGCGCGGCACGGTGATGAGCGGCACCGCGGTGCAGAGCAGTGAGAGAGGACAACAAGGGGGAGAGGAGGGGAGAGGAGAAGATGAAACAGAAGAGTGTGCGAGATGCGCAAAGAACATGCCCGAAGTGCGGCGGGGTGGGCCGAAGGGGGGAAGGGGAGGAGGGAGAAGTCGCGTGCAGCGTGTCGCGGTGCCGCCACGGCGCCACAGAACCCCGGACCTCGCTTTGCTCTTTGTCTGTCGCTGTTGCACCCGGGCGCGGCTCCTTCCGTAAATCGCGCCAGGCCGAAGGAGAAATCGCAGCGACGGGGCTGGCGGTGTCTGTGGAGGGCGGGGAGGGGGCGGGCCTGGTACACAGACGCACGCACACACACACATCCACACACATACACCCGCACGAGCGCAGTACAGCATACCCAATTCTCTTTCCTTTTTCGTTTTCGTTGCGGCTGATTATGTGGAGAGGAGCAGCGGGAGGGGGGAGGGTCGAGCGTGGGAGGACGGGATGCGGCGGTCGCCGGCGCGGACCGCCAGCAAGAGCGCCCTGCACCCCACAGCGCAAGGAGAAGGAGCAGGTAGAGGGGGGAAGGGAATCCACGGCGTACACGCTGCCCGCGAGATCCACTGACGCGCAGACACAAAACAGGCACACGCAGGCCCCCCCCCTCCCCTCCCCCTTCCCGGCGGCGTACGCGCCGATGTCAGATGTCGTCGCGGTCTTTGGCGTCGTCGGCGATGATGCGCAGCCCCGTCGCGGCCGCGGCGGACTCCATTTGCAGCCGCACCCACGCGGCTCGGCCCTCCGCCGTCGCCCAGCCTTCCCGCACCGCCGCGGATGGCGTCACCTTCGCGAAGGACATACCGACAATCTTCTCTTGGACGCTCTGCTGCACGCGCTGGAAGCCGATGCTCGCGAGACACGCGGTCCACTCGTCCATCCAGTTGCGCCGGCGCGGCCCCTGCGTGCGCGTGCTGACCACCACGAGCAGCCCACCCTCGCGTAGCGCCAGGAAGGCGTGCACGCACGCGAGGAAGCGCAGCCGTGGCGTGGGCATGTAGGACAGCAGCAAACAGAAGAAGACGGCATCGAAGCTCTCGAGTCGTACCGCAATCGCCGCAGGCGGGCCGCGGCGTCGCTGCTCGCTGGACCCTGCAACCGCGGCACAAGGCGGCTGTACGCCGTCGGCCGACACACAGCCAGGCGCGTGGTGGTAGCGGACGCGTCCATCCTCCGCCTCACCAACAGCACCGTCGCCCTGTGTCAGAGACGCCGGCCTTGCCTCGGCATCTGCGAAGAACTCCATCTGCAGCCAGTCCGCCTGCCACACACGCGGCATGGAGGTACCCATCATGTCCCCCTCCTCGTAGGGAGCCAAGTCCATGGAGGTGACGTGGAGGGGCACGGCCGGCTGAGACGCGCCGCGGAGCAGCTGCCGACTCGCAAAGGGGCCGTAGCAGGAGCCCACGTCCAGCACGTACAGCGGGGGCGCGGGGGGCGTTCCGGCAGAGAGGGTCACCCGGCTTGCGTACCCCAGCGCCGTGGCCCACGCCGAGTTGGGACTGCGGCGCCACGCAGACTCTGCCAGCGCTTCCATCGCGCTGCGGTCGCGCGTCAGCAGCTCCGCCACGGCAGCGTCTGGCGAACAACGCGCAGACACACTGCCGCTGATTGAGGTCGCCGGTGCCGGCGGGGTGCAGGACGCGATGAGCTGCGCTACCTCCGCCTCTGTCGCAACGCGCTGGTGTCGCAGAAAGAAGAGGCGACGCAGCGGCTTCACGGCACGCGCAAACACGCCGGGCAGCTGCCGGAAGCGGGCGCCGTAGAGCTCCACAACGAACGGTTGGCTCGATGCCGCCGACGCAGCGGCAGAGGAGGCGGGGACTCTGGTGTGCACAGCTGGCTGAAGCGGAGGTGCAGCTCCCTCTGCGGCCGCGCTGCCGCTGCCCGTGGCAGACGCCGCCGCCACCGCCGCACCGCTCGGCGGCTCCAGCTCGCCCAGGAAGTACGCGGCGGTGCTCTGTAGGCAGTACATCAGCCGGTCGCTGTAGTGGCGCGGGCTGTCTGCGGCCGAGATGCCGGGGACGGCAGTGCACGCATCGTCCGCGGCCGCGTCAGTCGAATTCGCGGCGCGTTCTGATGACTGCACGTCGTCGCGCTGGCGCTTTGCGCCGAGCTCCGCTGAGGTCGAGTCGGCACCTCCACCAGCACGTGCTGCACCACTCGACGCGAGACCGTTGCTCGCGTGTGCTTCGCTCTTCGCCGGCGCCGTGTCCGGGTCCCAGTACCGAGTGGCGAGGTGGTGCATCGCCGTGGCATACGCGGAAAGGCGCGCAGCAGCTGCATCGCCGCGCAGTGCCCCACGCCACTCCGCTAGCTCGGCCTCGTGCGCCGAGGTCTTCGCGGACGTGCTACTCGTGTGGCTGTCGCTGCAGCGCGCCCGTGAGCGGCTCGACGCCGCCACCGCCGCCTGCAAGTGGCGGTGCTGCTCCTTGATGAGCGACGCCCAGTCGAGGTGCTCGGAGCTGTTGCACGTGCCGGTGGTGGTGGCAGATGATGAAGAGAGGGGGGCGTCAGTGGGCTCCTCCATGTTGGGGGAGGGTGCAGGGGCCGACATGCCACAAGGGGGCAGCGTTGGCAGGCTACGAGTAAGCACATGTGTGTGTGTGAGAGTGTGGGGGGGGGGGTTGATGTGAGGTCAAGAGCCGAGGGGGGGGGCGCATTGGGGAGTACAAGAAGCGCGATGCGTGTTTGCTCACGCTCTGTCTCTTCGCAAATGCGGCGCATCAAGTACACGCACGCATGCCTGGGTCACGCAGTGACCGGAGGCTGCTTCGGTTAGGAGGTTAAAAGCGGCTCGCAGCAGCACAAGGCACTCACGGATCTGCGTTTGCGTGTTGTGCGGCCACGCAGATCGCCCTTGCGGTTGTCAGACGATTGGGTGTAGGACGCAAAGAAGCACGACAGCGTGCATGCGAGTTTCCGCACCTTGCCCCCGCAAGAGCGAGCAGGTGGCAGCTCGTGTGTGTGTGCTGTGTGGAACACCACCAAACACTCCACACGCACACACACACACACAAACGTGATCACGTGATCACGCACAATGAAAAAGGAGAGAAAGTGGTACACGCACGTCTGCGCATCCCACACACATGTACACACACATGCACATACACACAAACACACGGACGCACAGACGAAGCAGGGAAAAGAAGAGGAACCAGAAAATGATGATGGGAAAGAGAGCGAGAGAGACGCTGTACACACGCAAACATGCGTGAGAAGAGTACAATGCACAGCGGGGAGATAAGATGAGAAAGTGAGGGCTTGGAGGAGCGAGGCACGTAGCCGCACGCACGGCGTCAGTCTCTCACCCATTCACCCACCCCACCCCACCCCCACGCACACACAGACACACAACGCCGCAGGCATTCGCCACCCGACGCGCCAAGGCACAATAGTGGTACACCGTGACCATGATGGCCGCAGCAACGCCACCCTCACCCCCTTTTGCCCTTCCCGCGACTCCTTGTCGTGCGCGTGTGAGAAGAAAGAAAAGACGGCAAAGACGTTCATGGCTGCGTCGCTGCTGCGCGTCCGAGGGTGGAAGGAAGCCAGAGGATGGGGGACTGCGGCACTCGGTCTCTAATGAAGGTGACGACAAGAGTGACGCGGAAGCACACGAGCCGCTCTTCGCCTCCACCGCTTTAGCAGTCCATGTAGTCGCTCTCGTCGAAGGAGTCGCAAATAACCTCCACGGAGGGCTTGTCCAGCAGCCGCTGAACGGCGTCCTGCATCATGATCGACCCACACACGTTGATCACCTTCAGCGCAGGGCAGTCGGCGAGGCGATTCACGTCGGTCACGTTCGTCATCTTCAGGTCCAGCTCCTCCAGCGTTGCGCACTCCGTGAGCATCTCCACACCCTCGTTCGTCACAGCCGTGCGGCCGCAGAGAATGCGGCGAATCTTGGGGCAACGATGGAATGCGTTGATGCTGGATATGTAGAGGCACCCGGTCAGCACCACCGTGTCGAGCTCCGGCGACTCCTCGAGGTTCATCAGCGTGTAGTCCGTCAGCGACGTGCTCGTTACATCCAGCACGCGCAGGTGCTCCATGGTTTTCAGGAACGTAATCGTGTTCAGGTCCGTCGACGTGCAGCGGAACATCTCGAGGCGGGTGCACTGCGCGACACTGTCGATGTCCTGCAGCGCGTTCAGCCGCGACACGTCGAGGAAGCGCAGTGCGGCGAGGCTACCCAGCGCTGACAGCTCGCCGACCTCCTCACAGCCGTCGAGCGAGAGATGCTCGAGGCTCTTCGCCAGCGACGTCTTGAGCGAGTTGAGCGTCAGCGAGTGCATCGGCGTCTCCGTCATGAGCAGTGCCGTCAGCGATTCGAGTGCCGCCGTGGGCATCTGCGTCAGCGCCGTGTCGATGAACGTCGCGGTGAGGTTGAGCAAGCGCAGGTTGGGACCGAGGTTGGCGAAGAAGACAGAGGACGTGTCGTCGTACACGCCACAGCTCTCGATGTGCACCTCCCGCAGCGCCGCGCACGTCTCCGGGTGAATTGCGTTCAGGTTCGACAGCTTGCAGCACGACCGCAGCGCCAGCTTCTGTAGCTTGGGCAGCTGCAGCCCGGAGACCCCATCCGGCTCGACAGGACAGAAGATAATCGTGAGCGCCTCAAGGTTCTTGATGCGGCTCGCATCCGTCACGGAGGTGACGCCGCGGCACGAGACGAGCTCCAGCTCCCGAAGGTGCGTCAGGGCCCCGAGCGGCTCAAAGAACGAGTTCTCCACTGGTGCGTGGTGCAAGACAAGCCTGGACAGCCCGTTGGCGACCAGGGCGTGATAGCGACCCAGCAGCTTCGCGCTGTGCGTGCGGAACTTGCGTCCGATAGACGAGATGGAGTAGAGGGAGAAGTCGCTGCGGCCCTGCTCGTCCTCCTGGGCGTTGAAGAGGATGCACTGCCCATATCGCGAGACCATAATCTCCTTGTGCGGCGCCCACGGGCTCTGCGGGCTCTGCACGGCGCTCCGAAACGGCCGCGACACGCAGCGCATCGCCGTCAGGGTGCGCCGGTTGTACGGCATGAAGCGCATGACATCGTGCAGCGTGTCCTTGTCAGGGATCTCGCCCGTGAAGGGCGTCGCAGCGCTCACAGCGCTGATGGGCCGCGCCGAGAAGGGATGGAATAAGCGCTTTAGAAAAGAAAATAGTGAACTGGAAGTCCGCACACACACACATACACATACACGCACACAGAAAGTAATCAACAATGTTCAGCGAAGAACCCAAGCAAGCCTGGCGTGAGAGTGAACGTTGGCGAGAGGGAGACCGCGAGGGGGAGGGAGGGAGGGAAGAGAGGGGGGCAGCAGGAAAACGAGGGAGACGGTGCGCTCTCACAGAAGCAGTCGAGTGGGATTGGCGCGTCTTACACGTGGGCGAGTGCGGCGCAGCGCGTGCTGAACCGTCGCTCCTCGTCGGGGCAAGCAGTGTGTGCGCTTGACTGAGAAAGAGAGAGAGAGACACGAGTGAGGGTTGCTACAGCAAGTCCATCAAACGTGGTTATGTGTGTGTGTGTGTGTGTGTGTGTGTTCGTGTTTGTGATCTTTTGTACTTCGATTGTATCCGTGTGATGGCAGGGGGACGCGCAGAAAGACCTGTGAGGGAAAAGGGGGAAGAGTGCGTGCGTTCAAGAGCACACGAGCTGGGAGCAGGACAAGGGCAAGAGAAGCCTATCGATAACAAAACCAAGAACAAGACAAGTGAACAGCTGCAGTGTGGGAGTGCACTCACGTGAGACCCTTATTTTGTTTTTTTGCAGTTGCTGTTGTGGTGATTCAGCGTGGTCTAGAGGTTCCTGGCGCTTGTGCAAGTGATGGTTGTTGTTATGGTGGTGGTGTATCTCTCTACAAAGCACAAGAGGAGCCCGTCTGGTGGTGAGGCGCCGTTAACGGTACAGAAGGCGCACAAGAAATGAGAAAGAAACAATGAGCAGGCTCTAAGTGTGTGTGTGTGTGTGTGTGTGTGTATTGGGGGGAGCGTGTCAGGGGGTGGGAGGGGATATGCTGTTGCGTCGAGTGCGTCGCAAGAAAGAGAGAGACAGCGGGGCGGAATAGGGAGAAGGGTGAGGAGGGGCAGGTGGAGGGCCAAGAGGCGATACGCGTGCCCGTGCCCGTGCCCGTGGCTGGAACGCCAGCACGCTCGACCACCCCCCGCAGCTGGGAAACCGGGAGGGGGGTGACCGTGCGAGATGGCGCGACAACGCCGGGACGACACACCAAGGTGGCACTCCGGTCTGTCGCAAGTGCGTCGAGTCCACTGCGGGTTGGGGGGGGGGTGAGCGGCAAGTTGGCTGCGCAACTTCTCAAAGCCCCCTTCCATCATACACACGAGTTCAGACATAGACTCTCCATGCCACACGAGGCGAACCCGATGAGCGCACCGGCGCTCTCTGTGGGGATGTGGCGCGGCGCAGGTGGGCGCGTCGTGGGAGAGTCTCGCCTCTTCGCGCGTCGCTTTCTTGGGGTCGTGTGTTAGGTGGAGAATGCTTGGGCGCGCGTCTGCTTACGTCAGTTGGCTTAGAGGGGGGGGCCTCGAGGTATGGGTGGGGAGCAAGAAGAGTGAAAAGAAGAGAAAAGCTCGCGACAACGGGAACAACACGGAAAGGCATCGATCGGGACGTGAGACACAACGAAAAGAGGAAAAAAGAGAGCGCAACCCGACAACGAAGAGCGCCTCGTCCCCGCAGTGGTGCAGCGAAGAATTCAAAACCTGCAAACCGAACACGCGCGTGTGCCGAGTCCGCCTGACGGTGGAGAGACGGACGCAGCACATAACAAGCGGGGGGGGGGGCTGTACTGGGACGTTGCGGTCAGAGGAAAAGAAGGAGGAGGGAGAGGAGGAGGGGGCGAGAATTGCCAGCACACATGCGCAGACACACACACACACACACACATACACATAAACACAGACGCACAAACACGGAAACGCGTCTGTGAAGAAGAAGAAAAGGCACGAAAACAGACGCTCGACGCCCGTCAAGCACCAAATCAGAGAAAGGAAAAGAAAAGAGTGCACTGCACAACAGGCGAAGTGCGGCACGCAGTGTCCAGACCGCAATCCAGGACAAAGACGGAGCAAGGAAAAACGCAACGAAAAACAAAACAAAAACGTAAGCATTGAAGGCAAGCAAAAACTAGCCCGCCTGTGCGCGTGATGCTACACCCGGTCACATGCGTCAACACGCACGCACGGAACCTGTGCGCGACAGGCCCAGCGGCGTCGTGAGAGCCGGGGAGGAGAAAAGGGAAGAAGACGGGGGGGGGGGCGTCACAGGGGGAGAGAGAGACTCTTCAAACACAAAAACAGAAAAGCAACGAGGAGTGGCAGTGGGGCGGGTGGGGGAAGTGGGGGAGGAGGGGGGGGGCGCAGCGACAGCGAGGGCACCCTCTTCTTTTTTTCTCTGTTGCCTCAGCGTCTCGGTGCACGAGAAGCGCGCCCCCTGCCGTGCACCTGCGCAGCTCCTCACCGTATTCCCCTCCCTGTCCCCTCCCTCCCCCATTCACCTCTCCCGTGGCGCTTCGACCTCTTCGGTACTCGCACGCTAGTACGAGTGGGGCGGAGCGGCAGCACGGT